>UCOM01002154.1:0-29762 GCA_900474385.1 Ormyrus pomaceus | reverse complement strand
TAATTATGCTTAATATAAAGCTTTATTATTGACATAATAAATAAATTGAAAATCTCGCTAACCAATATCAAAGTATATAAATAGCACGGTCGGCTCAGGCTTCAGTACCCATACTTGCCTTCGGAGCGCGAACGCGCTCCTTGATCACTTGTTTGGGATTTCTCTCAAACTTTACTGAACTGTATCGCATTAAAAAATGTTCGAATTTTATAATTGTAAGTTAATTTAAATTTTAGTTTTCAAAGAATGTTAATTTTATAAATTTTTGACGCCTCACAAACTATAATTTTCAATACGTAGCCATGAACTTTTTTTTTTTATTTAAGCTGTTATAAATAATTTTCAAAAGAGAATTATTTATCAATAGCCATGAACTTGATGAAAAGCATTTGTTTTGCAAATCAGGTTGTAGAAGTGCCCTAATTGGATAAACCCAAAAAGCAAACCTACTGGCGAAGTAAAAAAAAAGTATAATATATATACATACGCTTGCGTAATAACCCAGATAAACATTTGCCATTGATAAAAACCAATCTACTTTCCACTAACGACTTTCCATTTATTGACTTCGACCAACATTCTTCCTCTCGGCAGCAACCCCCATTTTGCATCATCGCGCTCCTCGGGAAAAAATGGCCGATCGTTAATTTATTCCCTCGCGCAACTCCGAAATAAACAAAACAGGCGGTTGGAAAGCAAGTGGCGGTTATACACCGTGACGATTACGTGCGCACAAGCCTCGATCGCGATTTCGATGGGCGAGCGCCACGGCGCGGCTCTCCGATATAATTCTTATTTGCCTTTTCGCCTTGCATCAACCGGAGATTATCGCTCTCCGACTGGCCGAACGCGCGGCCCGGATTAATATGACTTATATATACTCTGTCAACCCGGCCGACGCACATGCACGTATGTATGTGCACCAATTACTTTCTCCTTCGCTATCTCTGGTGTATGTGCGTGATATAAACACGTGCCGCCCATTTTTGCAACCAGCTGGACTTCTCTCCGCGTGATCCTATTCCGTATTGGATGAATGCGAGGGTATATAGGTTCTAAAATACATTGTAAAACATTGTCCTCCGAATGTTGGGCAATTAAAACTATATTAATTAACGGGATAGCAGGCCTTTTTAATCAACTAAGATTTTCGTTCAAGCCGCTAATTGGGAGAGTAGTATCATTTTATGGTACAGCTGCGCGGAAATAAGGAAGAAGTGTAATGACTTGTACGTGTGGATTAAACGTAACCGCTCGGTTGGGACCAACTGAATCAGTAGCCGCGAAATTCAACCCCGGTAAATGTAATATTAGAAAACGACAGCGAGGAGTATAACGGGAGCTATCCGAGATTGAAATCGTAATTCAGTCAATGGATTGAATGATACGACGTCGTGTTTTCGTTTCCCAGTGTACTGGTCGCGAGAATTCCCTTAAATGGATCTGATTCCTTGCCAGATTTTTTTCGAGTAACTATTTTTTTCGAACGATTTTGGTGCGGTTTATGATAAAAGTGTAAATTTGATTGTGTACTAAAGCAATCGATGAAGGGAACATGTCTTAATGACTTTGCGAATTATAATTAATTTGGCACTATCGCTTTTTAACTTGACAAAACTGTTCGTTAAAAGATTCTAAATATACACAGTATATGGAGAAAATTTGTAGTTGAAACTTCAGTTGCTTTATACGTATGTTTTCTCAAAACCTTTGGTAAGAGACAAATTCTGTATTAAATAAATAATTTTTTATTTATAGAATTACATTGGTAATTATATTGTTTCAGTTCGATTTAGTAACCGATCAGTACAGTTAATTAAACCCAACAATGTACACTATAAAACGTCGAAGATATTTATTAATAAAGCAATAAATTATCAAAAAGTATTTAAAGTTTATTGACCGTATAAAAGTAATAATGAGAAAGTTAAAAGTAATGCACAGTTTTCCAGACTTGAGCGCTCAAGTGCGCGTACTTTTACCTTAATAAGTACACGCAAGTATAAAGGAAGTAATTACAGTTTTATTGCCATCGTGCACTGATGAAAAATACGCGACATAACTGTCACCTGAATAAAATGCATTCTGCGCGAAAAATCAAGCTGAGACGCGTCGTTGTCAGCTAACTACGGAGCGCTATAAAAAATCTTTATCGCAAAATTTTCGAAATTTTCTTTAAGTGTATACATGTAAACGGCGCTGGAATTAAAGCGACAGTGAGAAAAGCGCTGAGGCACGCAAGAAAAATTGGATCGCCCAGTTTACGATTCTAATAAAATTTATACGGCCGGATCCTGGACTTAGGTGTTAGGAATCATGAACGACTATAATACGGAAGGGAAATCACGAGAATCTTGTGGTGCTGTTCAATTGGTGTAGTAGCTGCGCGTTAAACCAGGCGTGTCGAGGACGAAATTGATGATGGGTTGTTCGAATTTAATACTTGCTTTTGTTGAGGCGGTTGAAACATAATTCGCGAATGTAAGATTAGAATTAAAGTGTAAGAAATTAAATATCTCAATTAATTATTTTTTTTTTTGTACTTATACAACGGGATGACCTTCTGGTGTTGATATTTGGTGAAAAATTTTTTCGACTTATGAGGATAATTAATCTAAGTACTTATAAATCCTATTGATATCATATTTCAGCAGCTGTGTTTAATATTAAAAGTAATACGTTGTTTAATTAATAAAAAAAACTTACTGATCGCGGAGTATAAAAAAATTTTTTTCATCATCAGAATCAGTTGATTGTATATTCTTAAAAATTTTTAGGTTTCATTTTTCGAGCTCCTTTTTTTACTACTTCCATATTCTTTCTTCAGCAATAAACGTCATTCACTTATACCATGATACATTCATAAATGATGTATTAAAACATTTTTAAGTAAATAAAATTTTTATCATTGTAAATTGATACGCTTTCAAGTGTATATAAATTCAACGTCTGCAATTTAATATTTTAATAGCAGAGGCAATCTATTTACGCGTTTCAGGGCCATCTTCCGTTACTCCTCAGGATAATTACCGCACCATTTGTCATTCGCCGTAGCGCGTAAGGCGATTAGCGATTCAATTTATGCTACGGATTCGCAAGCGCACACTTCTGCGATAATCAATTGGCGGATGAAGCTCAACGACTACCGGCGCGCGGCTGCAATAAGAGAGGTATTGCGTGCGTTTCTCATGCGTGGGTGTAGCTTTTCAGAGGTTTGACGATTCCTTTTACCCGTCCGCGTGGGCTCGTCTCCGTCCCAGTATCTCCGTCGGCTTGAAATGACGAAGTTCGCGCTTATTATGGCGCGGAATATTCATTCGTAATTGCCATTATTTTTGCCACAGTTTCTTCTTGTTTTTTTTTTTCAAACGAAAACGATTGTTTGCTCAAGTGACGTTATTCAGTTACCTTTACTGTGTCAAGGAGCACATATGATCAAATTGTGAATAAAGCGCCGGATGCATAAACATAATTGTTTACACTTTTTTTTCGACTAAAGTTTTTAGTTCAATTATGTGATTGAAATTGCTTACAATGGTGAATTTTTAATTTTTTCACATATAAACTTTCAGTCGTTTTCTCAGGTTAAAATGATAAGCTTCAAAAAAGAGCCAGTTTCAAGTTATTTCAATGACGCTCATTGAACAGGCGGTTTTTAAGTGCAAAGAACATTTCTATACCTCTTTAAAATAATACAATTTTCTAATTTGATTTCATTTTTTTAAAAATTAATAAATTAATTTTAGGTTAATTTTACGATCATAGCAGTTAAAATAAATCGACCCTGTAAGCGTCGAGCATATATTTAGATAATGGCAAGTATTAGTAAACATTAATTCATAAATTGGAAGTATTTTTAGATCGCTATGAACTAAGATCATTATTCATAATTAAGACACATGGTTTAGATTCTTACGATTTCCTCGAAAAGAACATTACGAGCTATTGAAAGCTAATCAGGCTAGTGTAGGACATATCATCCAACCCAGAAAGAGAGAGAGAGAGGGGGAGAGCAAGTCCTAAGAAAACCAGAATGATAGGACAAAAACTTGGAGAAAAGCAAAGTGGGTCTCGACGATTTTCGTGCGTCGTTTCGAAAAAACAAAAGGCGAAAAATCCTAACGATCATTTCGAACCGCACCCACTTGTGCGCGGGACTAATGACTATCTCAGAGCGCACCGCGTAAGAGCATCATTTACTCTAAAATTTCGCAACCAACGACCAATCTGACTCACGTATTCAATTTCCCAGCGGCGCGCGCGGCAGTTTTTAGGGCCGCCGCCTTCGTGCTCGTTTGCTGGCTGCAGAGCAGGAAGACGCGCGATCCCCGAAGAAAAAGGAGAAAAATCGGTTCGTATATATATATCGTATTCCCACATGTCGCCGTTATTAACAGTTCCTTCGGACTAGTTGGAGCTAAGTGTTTCGAGCTCGGCGAGTCATCGTTTTTTTTTCTTTTTTCGCTCTCGAACCGCGGCGGACTACTCTCGTTTGTAAATAATTTAACTGTTGATACCGCTGAGTTTTTATCGTTCGAATTGTCGTCACTGCTACCAGTATTGCATTTTTTTCTTGTCAGATACTAGTTTGTCGGGTTAATAAGCGAGAGAATGCTTTGGACCGTTCCGACTAAAATTAACCGCGAAGGCGAAATAAAAGGGGGGAGTTTTTTAGCAATTTCGTCGAAACGACATTTCAACCTGTAAGAATGTAGGGTAAACCGATATTAAAAGGCACCAGCTACACATTTGCAGTATAAATGCTGGTGCATTTAATTTGATATTTGAACACCGAGGCACATACACAAGCGTACAGGTGCATTACATAATTATTAGCTCCCTAGACTTAATTCATTCAAAAAGTTCAGCGCCCAAGAGAGGTGTGTCAGCCAGACCTGATTTTGCCACCTACGTGATATTTCATTTTTTGACAATTATGGATTTTAGCAAACTCAAGGTATATCTAGCCGGAGAGCTGTAATTGTCTGAGAAAAGTGCCAAACCTTTCTAAAAGTACAATAATCACTGGAACGTTTGCGCAAAAACAATCTTTGAAACCGGGAATGAGGCCCGACTCGAAGAACCTGCACTCCCCAAACGGCACGTAATTAATAACGCATTACCGAAAATCTGGAGCAGCAAACGACTGAAAGTGTCTGCCAAAATTCGTTTCTAACGGCCTTGATCCCCTCCTCCCGCGAAGAAGCTGTAAACAAAAGCCAGATCCCAAAGGCAGAGAAAGAGAGCGCTCGTCCCACCCAAAGTCCTGCAGCCCGCGGAGAGCGTCGCCTTACTGGAAAAGACCTCCGGGGGGGCCCCTCCTCCCGATCGTCCGTGCAACCACCGAGTGGTCCTCGCTCCGTCCTCACTCTCTTAACTCTTGCTCTCGTTCGAAACGAGAGACGCGCCAGACACCGTCGTCCGCGCGCGCGCGAGTCCTCGAGTGAAAAGGAAGGCGGCGGCTCACCTCGCCTCGCTACTCTCTCGCGCCCTCCCCCGTTTCCTCCCGGGGATACGTACAGGTACCAGCGCTCACACAGGCGCGCTCGCTCCAAAGCACACTACTCTCTTAAAGTCCGCGCTCGCAGAATCTCCGGCTTCAGTCACCGCTCAGACCCCGAACGATTCGCGATCGGGCCTACCCTCGAGCCAGACGAGAGAGAGAAGGGTTGGACGGACGAGAGAGCAGCGCGCGCGCGTATCCAATTTCGCGATCCCCCGACAGCAACAGTGACTCTGGCAGCATCTCTTTTTCTTTTTTTTTTTTTTTTTTTTCGTAACTCCAATTTGTAACATCTTTTTCGCCGAGCCGAGACTGGAGATCTTGTAGAATTGGTTCGGCTGCGGATATACGAATTGGTCTCGAGAAGCTGTGCAAGATAACGGCCACGGGGAACGAAGAGGACGAGGCAGGATGGCGCGTTACCGGCGCTTGTGCCACCTAGTCGGACTGTTACTACTGAGTTGTGCGGCGACAGCCTTGAGTAAGTGTACCCCCTTTTTTTTTAAAGGGCCAATTGTTTTTCGCTAAGTGATTGTCGGGCGTGCCGAGCGATTTAAATTGGACTGTCGTTGCGATGCGGCGGATGAACTGGAGCGCAGCTTTGGCGCAAGAGTCGCGCTTGTCGTTCGAATTTGTTCCCGCGAATTCATGCCGAGCGTTGCTGAAATAACTTGGATTTTTATTTGTTTTTGTCTCAAACTTTTGCTCTAATTTTCGTTTCGATTGTTTTGAATTGCGCCAGTTGCTCTATTCAATTAGTTGACGTGAAAATTCGGAATCTCAATTTGTCGACTTTATCTTCGACATCTTCGATTATATATTCGAGTTTTGCACTTATTTTTCTTAAAATTTGTTACCTAATTGTTATGTAGAATTATATAGTTCTAAATTACGCAATATTTCAAATCATAAAGTTAAATTGTATAACCCGTAAAAGTATAAATTCCAAATTTAGAAAAACATTAATTTTTTTTTTTATTAAATCATCGAAATTCGATTGAAAATTAAACATTTCTGTAAAGGATTATTTCGCAATTCCGAATTTGCATGTTGCGTTCAGTAAACCTGCGTGCACCGGCGAAAGCAGAGCTTCGCCGGGAAAATTTCCTTTGCTCGTCGTTCCATTTCATAATTCTTTTTTACAACAATTCATTGCACTATACGCTACGCCTCGCATTCCTCCATACATTAAAATCCTCAAACCAGCAGCTCGATTCGCACAGCGGATTTCTCTCTTTCTCCCGATTGTTCTCCGAAAGCGAAAACTGGCCATCCCCCACCGCGACGTTCTCCCGCGTTATCGTTCGCCCCGAGGCGCACGCGTGCAGTTATCGAAAAGGCGGCGGGCAGAAAAAGGATGACGAGCGGCCGCAAAAAAAAGGACGGCGCTTTCGCGGAAAAGTCAGTGCATCTGCCTTATAAAACTCTCGTTGCGGTATGAAAGACTCTGCGGTCAGCGAAGCGCGAATTCCGCGGGGGAATCTGTTCGCCGGTTTAAAGTCCACTAATTTTTCGAGGATTCGCTTTTCTTTTTTTGCCCTGCACTTGAGGTTACGTATAAACCCGAGGATTCGAGCGAGATTAGCGGGACAAGTTTCCGTGCACTTAATTCCGCGAGTTTTGACTGAAGTTTTTTTTTTTTTTTTTTTTTAATTTCACCGGGGAACCTAATCAGTTTTTCGCGTACTTTCATTTCATTTGGTGCACCGGATAAATTATCGGAGTAAACAAGCGTCCATAGGAATTTTTACCTTTTAACACTTACATAATGTGTGATTCAATTTAAGAACTTAAATTTCATAATTTTAGTGACATTTAATAAATAAAAGTCTCATATCTGAACGTGTAGAAAAAAAGTCACCATTGACAAAATTTTATTCGCTTCGTAGAAAATCAATACTAAGAAAATTAAGTATTGTTATTAGTTTAGAAAAAATATAGTATTAACACACTTGTTTTTTTAATATTAAACGTATAAAAAAGCCTAACTTTTATAGGCTTCACCGCACAATCCATCATACGCATCCTTTTTTTATTCTGCAATAATTTTCAAAATCAATTCTTTCCTGCTCCAATTGCTTTCCTGCGAAGCATTATAATTACCTCACATTATTAGATAATCATAGAAATTTTTATTAAGCCAGTATCGCTTTTCACTTTTCGCTTTTCGGTCGTCGGAGCGGAGGTTCGCGAGAGCATGCAAACTACCGGCTTAATAACACTCGAATCGATTGCATTACATTTTGCCGATGATGTCACGTGTGCCAGTTTTCCGGTTCTCTCAACCTTCCTTCAGAGATTTCCGCCACGCATCGATTATTCCTTTTATGTTTACTTTGACAATGTATGAGCATGACGTATGTTTTATAAATTAAATGTTAAAATGAAAATTTTTTTTACTTGTATTTAAGCTAATTAGATCAAAAATAGTCTTAGAAATTTGTAATATTAATTTCTAAGACGTTTTCTCTGCGAAAATAATGATTTTTTTGAGTCTCTACACTTTATTTAACGGCTATCATTATTCAGTATGAACATCATCATTCATACGTGGTTAATATTTTAATTTCCTCGTTACTAGTAATTATGCACAAAATGTTACATGATTTAATTTGAAATATCGCAGTTAAACATTGTTAGCAATCTTTATGGTTTTACGAAAGAATAAATCATTGTTATTCAGAGTTGGTTGTCTGAGATTCATAAAATTAAAGTGTTAGATAATATTATCAGATATTTCACGTTAATTTTTTAAGTAATTGCTATCCTAAATTAAAAATCATTTCGTTTATACAACAATTCACAGTAAATTTTAAAATTATTTTTCAATGCAAATTAAAAAAAACATAAAAATGATTTAAAGTGATTTAATGTTTGTACAATAAAAATTCTTTGTACTCAGATTTTACCAAGCAAATATTTGCACAAACAGAAAAAAATTAACATTTAGCTATTCTAAAAATGATCGACGCAAAATTATATTTGATTAATGACCACATTTATGCTTTTTTACAAGCACATTGTATAGAGAGAATTCTGCAATCTAAAATTTAGAAGTGAATAGAAAATAAGAATTAAATTTGTCGGCCACTAATTTCATGCTACACGTCATAGAAAAGTTGCTTCCTTTTTTAAATAGTGTTTCTTAAACGCACAAGAGAGAATGTAGTTGAGACAATTAAACGAGACCGTTAAAATAAGTTGCACGGTAGTAGTTGAGTAAATAATAGAGAGAATAAAACGTTTTTCTGTTTCTACCCATCAAGAATAAAGCGTTTTGACCTTTTAAGTTGTAGATCCTAAATTGGATTGACCACACAGTCAGAAAGTATTGATTGATAATATCTTTTAAAAACATGATCTTTCTGATTTATATATTTTTTATTGTCACTAAAAAAGTATGTAATTATATGTATGCAATATTCTAAAACAGTAATTCTTCATGCTATTGCCGTTAAATAATTTATTATACAAGCTAGTTTTTGAAACAATTTTTTAAACATTCAACGAGTTTTTCCCGTTTTATATATTAAACCGATATGAAATATGATTCGCGAAGGTATAATATTTCACATCTTTCGATTTCACGAAAAACCAAAGAAATATATTACCCTCGAGAAAATCTCATAATAATAATAATAATAATAATAATCCTTCTTCCAGAATGTCCGGACCGGTCAGGCACACCGGGCCGCGAGATCGTCTGCTACACGTCGAGCGGCGACGTCGAGCGGCTGGAAAATGCCATCTGCCGATGCACGACACTCGTCCACCAAGGCCACGACCTGCAGAGCCTCGACGCTTCCGGTGAGTCGAGCCGCCAGTCTTGCCTCCGCGAGCTTTCATCTCCGTCGCGGCGGCGTGGGCTTTCGCGCAATCGCCGCGGCGGCTGCGCATTATATTATTATTCTCTCGGGCGGCTATTTAAGGCGAAGACGTTATATATGCCGTGCGTGAGAACGCGCGCCGTGAATGCAGATTGGGGATTACTCAGTTACTTTTCGAGTTTCGAGATCTGGGCGGCGATAAGTGCTTTTGGGTTTCTTTCGGTGAGCTCAGGAAGCCTGACTCGAATGAGGCAGATTTTCGATCGCAGCAGATTAGGCTTAATTCTAAGCGTATATTTAGAGCCTCTTTAATTTGCGCAATGAGAGCTTGCGCGTTTTATTCCATCGCTTCAGGATTATTCTTTTGACTTGCACGTGGTAGCACGACGGAAAGTATATTTCTAAAGCATCGAACGCAAAACAACGAACTGAACAATTTTTAATCTGCGTTAATAGTAGTTTTAAACGAATGATCTATTAAACGTCATTATTGCGTTTTTTCTATAAAGCTTATAAAGAACCTTGATCGGAATCATTCTCGCGCCAATAAAACTAACGCGCGAGAATGGAATAAAAAAACGGTACTTCCACTAATGACACTGCTCGCACAGCGAGTCCCAACCACCGCCTTATTTCTTCTGGTATGCCAAGCATCAGGTTGGGCGCTCGAATAATTATCGAATTGAGCGTCGTACCAAAAGGATGCGCCTCTATCTGGAACTGCCAGGGGTCGCCGTTTATAGGGGACGAGGACGGCCACATGGTGTTTTGTGCCCTCGCCTCGCCCCGTAAGCCGAGTTACTTTCGCAATCTCGGTACGGAGGAATTAGCGCGCAATTATCACGTCCGCGCGTTTATGCGGCTGTCTTCGTTTACGTGCCTGACATCCCAAGTTAGTGAGTCTGGCGAAGTTTATCGCGGGTGATCAACTTTTTTTTGTTATGGTGGTCAACGCTTTGACGCTATAGATTTATAGGTCAATTTGTAAAAATCGGCAAAACCCCTTTACGACGGGTATTAAAGAAAAAAAGAGCTGTGATAATATATTCCATTAACTTTTTAATAACAAAATACTTTCCAAGTGCTGTAATAAAACTGTTGCCAGTTGTTATTTGAAATAAATATCGAGTTTAATCATCGAGACAAGCTTTCCGTTTCATAATCCCAAACTATAATTCTTTTTTTCGATTTTTCAAATACTTACGAATAAACACGTGCATTGCAAATAATTAGGAGTCTTTCCCTGGATCTAATCATTGTTCGAGACGAAATTATGGAAGTCACCGAGTAACTTTAAACACATAATAAAACAAGCACCTGACCACCTCATAAATGTTTTGACTGCAAAATTTAATATTGATTTATCCCTTTCGTAATCTTATCTGTCAGAAAAAAAATCACTTACATACAACTGATTGAATCTAGCTTTTTTTTGGCACCCAATTTAAAGGAGATAAACGACTCGTTTAGTCAAGAACGATCGGGAGCAAAAATACAGCCGGAGCACCGCGGAGCCATAAAAATAGGTCGTAAAAGAAATTTAGCGGCCGCTTCGGCGCAGCCGACTCAAAAGATTTTTTCGGTATGCGGGGCAACAATGTCCAGGGCACTTCAGCACCTAACCTCCTCTTGCGCAATCGGTGCAATTAAGCCGACAAAGGTTCAAAAGGAGCAATAAAACGAATATCTGTCGCTTTCTACGGCTACTTCCACGTGCCGCCGCCGTCGCCGCTCGTTTCCACGTTTTGCAATGCGCGCGACCTCGTACTCGCGCCTCACATTCGTCAAAGAAGAAGTGTACGGCCGGGCGGGGGCCGCGGGCGATTCGCGAACTCGTTTCTCAAGCGGCAGCTGCCTGTTGTGTTCCTCCCTGGGCGATCGATTAATTTCTCTCGCAGGTTGCGCAAGTTCGGCGAAAGAAAGAGAAAAAAAAAAGAGAAAAAGAAAAAGAATTGCCTTTGTGCGCTCGCGCGACGGAGAAAGAATTTCGCGGCGGAGAGGAGTAGGATCGCCATCAGCCCGACACGAATGATTGTTCGGCGCGGGCATGAATATTTATAAACGAGAGGCGGCCTTTTTTTGTGGGAGCAAGCGGGAGGATAAGAGGGGCTGCAGGATGGCGCCGAGTTCGCTCCTTTGATCGTTGTTAACGTTAAATTGATCGGTCGAGAGATTTTTTTAAGCTGTTCGTTATTATAATGCGTCATTGTTGTCGTCCTGCGTTCCTTGACAATTACCCTTTTCAGTCGCGAATATATTGTTAATTAGTATTATTGCACCTTAAATTGTTGGGTACGAATTTTCTTTTACTTTTAAAAACCTAATTATTCCCTGTGGCAATATGAATCCAATCGACGCGCCCACGTACAGAGTGACTTACATTCGTTAATTTTACAAACTAGTGTCAAAATATTATTTTTAGCTTTTTATTTATTAATCCAAAGTCTGAAATAAACTGAATACGACTGATGCCGTAATAACGTATTGTAATTAGATCGCTTCCGTATATAAGAAGTACAAAACAAATCTTTCCCCTTTAAGCAATTCCGTGCCCAATTCCGCTGTTTCCTTAATCGCGTTTTTTATAATTGCGCCCATCGGAATAACCGTGCCATAAATTTCCACTGCACGTAACGCGTCGATAATGCAAGTCTCTCTCTCTCTCTCTCTCTCTCTCTCTCTCTCTCCGTTTCCCAGCAGAAATCGTTCGCATCCAGATGACGTAACGGGCGCGGCGCCCTTATTCGGGCGGATCGAAAATTACCACACAAAAAAAAGAGCACGAGAGGAAAACAAGTGCGTGAAAGACGACTTGTGTGTATAAATCCTCCGGTTGTCAATGGAACGGGATAGGTGATCGATCGCTTGTAAAATACTCCAAAATAACGATATCGAACGAGTCAATTAAAGAAGTCACGGTGTTCCGTATACAGAAGGGAGCAATCACTCCGAGAGAAAATTGTATGATTTGTGGACTGTAGTGTCGAGCTTTCCGCGCGGTTATTAATTTATCGCTTATTATCGACGTGCGCCGCTCAATTTCGTTTGCTAACGATCCAATCGTGATTCGTATATAGATATATATTTTTTCCGGCGTGTCGCTCGCGCCATATAACTTTCACTTTTTGCGGGCTGGAAGCAACGCTTTATAGAAAAGAAAATATAGCTTCTCGGAAATTTGAATTCGCTCCCGTTCGGTTATATCGGCGTGTCTCGTAATTTCTGTGGCGCTCGACATTGCTACCGTTTGGTGAATTTTGTGAGCGATCGCGCACCGCGGACCATAAATCGTTGCTACTTGCCATGGGAAAAATTGATTATGGATTAGGAAATTTATCTCCTGGAAATATAACTTTTATTAAAATTAATAAGGCTTCCTGCCGGTTTCCTAACTTTGTATACTTATACTATCTGCATTCACTGATTATGCAAAGAAGTCGCTCAGAAATCTATTATGTTAAATGCCAAACGAGAACCATTAAATGCAGAAAAAAGCGATAGAGAATTAAAAGATTGTGCCATAAAGAATTTTTCGTTTACTTATACTCTTAATTTTTTTTTTTAAAAAAAAAGCTATTAAAATAATAAACAACTTTTTCACCGACCGTACAACAGTTTTCCATTAAAAATTCATTTTTTCGCAAGCAATAATTGACGTTAAGAAAGAAGAGTGAGCAGAACAAGGCTCGAGAGCTTAAATATTTGAATTATCAAAGCATTGACTATTTTTGCCTCCACGCCAAGAGTTCCCATTTATTTCCCATTCGGGCTCGAAGCTCACTTTAAGGCTCACGTGTACACACCGTATACCCAGGCAAAAGAATGCGGTCGCAAGTTGTCCGCGCAAAAGTGAAAGCACGTTATATTTGGAGACGCGCTGCTCTAAATAAGCAAATCATCGCGTGGGAGGGTCGCGCGTCCTTCGTCCTGGCGGTTATTTAATCGGAATTTCGCGAGCGAAAAGAAAGAGGTATTTATTACGCGGCCGCAGATCACTGCACGCCCAAATATTGCGCATAAACATATATGCGCGTCTCGTCGGGCGTCATTTCTTTTTTATTTCTGGCCGTCATAACAGAGATTAATCGAGAAAATAAAGATACCGTATTATGGCTTGCATAATATTTTTTTTAATGGCTGCTGTCGTGATGCAGGATTCATTCGATTTATCGCTCGATGATCAAAGGTGGAAAAAATTCGAATGTGGGCATATTATGATTAAAATTTACCGAGTTGATTTAACTGTTTTACTTTATTGGAGTTGTAAATAAATAAGTTTTATAACTAATACGCTTTTTATTAACGTTGCAAAACAAAAGGAATATAATATTGCAAACTATAATTTCACGTCTTATTATTAGAACACCCAGTCACTTGCGCATTAATTTGTAATTTATTCGGAAAATGCTTATGTTCTAACATTACGTTTTTTTTTTCATTATATTTCCTTACAGAGCATATAAGTAACGCATTGAAATTATTTTCTAATAAAGTAACGCGTAATGAAATAAAAATATCGATAAACAAGTGAAATTATTGTTTTTCGAAGAAAAGATCCGTATATCGTTGGGCAATAAACTGAAACTAATTGCTTTGTACTTCTTAATTAAGTACCGCGTATTATAAAGCGAGATCAAGTAAACAAAGGAACTGCAATTTATATTGACTCATCGATAACTCGAAGGAAGCAATCCGAAACGCTTGCATTCCATTAAGACCCAACCCTGCCTTCGCGGCAGCCTCTAGGACGAAAAAATTTCTGAAAAAATTGCCAAACCAATCACAATAAATTACGAGTAATTCCTCGACAAAAGAAAATACGTCCGTTTTCACCTGCATTCAGAACAATTAGGCGGCTCTTTCCTTTAAATACACCGCGCGCGCGGCCACTCCCAATTAAAATCCAAGAGAATTCGCGCCGGATAGATATATATATATATAATGAACGCGAGCTTGCTCGCCTAATCGCGATGCGCGTACGTCGACCTTCACCTTAATGTAACAAAAAAGCGGCGGCTCGTTGCGCCATAAATGGGAGTCCATCGCCTTTCGCGATCGCGCGCGCACATTTCTCATATCGAATGTATGGCATATTGGACTTTCGATCTCGCATATACGTAATGCCGCGCAACGGAGTTTCGCTAAAGATAAGAGAAATTCGCGAATGAGCGTATGTATAATTTTAGTTCCTGCCGGCCGACGATTTAGGGGGAGAGCTCGTAAATCGGCGATCGGCCAAATTCATTTAGCCACGCGTCGTTTACCATTTTTCTCCCGCGACGATCGACTCGATCGTAAAGCGGGAGGGTATAAAAATACGAGGATTTATATTTATTTGTTAACTGCGCTCCATTCTTATTAGAATTTCAAAGCCGCGCACTTACTACGCGCGCGCTTGCATGCATACACGTGGGTCTTTTTTTACTTTCTCGCTGACGACCCGAGTGGGGGAGAGTTACTGAGCCTTGCGGAAAACGGAGCACACTGGCGAAAGAAAACGAAGATATTAAATCATCAGGTTTGAAGGAAGCAATCGTTTTTTAGTTAACGGACAGCACTCTGCCCGGAAGATTTAAGTGGGTTATATAAAAATGCAATGTATAGAAAATACTGTGCATTGTTGGGAATTAACTTTTTGTTCAGAAGAACGCTAACGAATTCGTATAAATATTGAAATTTCAAGCTTTTTTTTTTATATTTCATTATAATACAGCCGTAAAAGGAAGTGAAACGAAATAAATCGTCGGAGGAAGTTTAAAATTGTAAATCGGCATTCAATTAAATTTATTCCAACCGTCTTATATAATTTTAACTTGCAAATTTTTTTACTTTTATTTCAGAGCTAAAAAGTCTCCGAAACAGTGCGAAGAAAGCTAATCCCGAGCTCCGAGTTATTTTGTCCGTTAACGACAATCACGAGCTACTAAAAAGTTCAGCGACGACGCGACAAGAGGCTACCGAACATTTGGTGGATGTAATAAAAGAGGTAAAACATTTTATAACCAATCAAAATTTAACAATAACAAAATAATGCCGCATAATTACTTGCGTAAAAATATGTTGGACACCCTGAAAAAGTTGTTACAAGTTCGACATTAACCTTGAATACTGCAGTTCAAGTATGTATTGAACCTTACGAAAAAAATATTTTTAAAATTGAAGAACCACAAAACTTTTATTGCGTAAAAGTAAGTTTTTATAATATTTTTAAGTAGCTGTATGGGCAAATTCAACCTTCGAGGCGACAAACTTGTATTTATCCGGTGTTGTTACTTACTCTTCATAAACAACACAAGGTGAAAGGTTTCGAGTCCGAAAAACCTTTTTGCGAATACTTATTTTTGTCTTGGAAACTGGTTTATTATATCTCTTTAATGAGAGTTATATACATGAATCACGAGAAACAAATTTTTGTAAATCAAAATGCGCATAAATACTTAATTTCTTAATTTATTGTTCGCAATATTCTTTCGGGGCGAGGCAATCGTTAAAAAATATAAATTTCATTAATAAAAATCTAAGACAATTAAAAAATAACATTGAACACCGAGAATTCCAGAACGTTTATTTGCGCCCGTAAAAGTTTAATAATCTTTTAAAACTGAAGCGTCCTTAAAAGTGCGGTGCACCCGACTGCTCGGGAAATCCCCCCATAAACGGGGTCAAAAAAACAAGTTAACACGCGTAACAATTACGCATAACCGACCTATTACACTCGGTGCTTGCGCAATTTGAAAGCTCGTTACACGCCCGATCCTCGCAAACGCGTCACCACTGTCCGGCGCGAGGGAGGCTCGAGGCGCCTTGGCGTGTCCCTATATATATACGCGTCGCTCCCGACCATGAAAGTGAAAACAGCCAAAGCGCTGCGGGCTCATAATGTATCGGTTTTATGTGGCCATTACTTTTATAGGAGCTGCGGGTCGACACCCCGGAGCGATCGAGGCGTCGCGTCGCGCGGACTTTCCTTCGTTTCTGAAAATACAACGTCCTTTCTCTCTGCAATACCGACGAAAGCCCTGCGGGTGATCAGTCTCGATTTTTTCGCGCTGAAAATCGCGAGCGAGAGCAATGAATTACGTCTCAATTGTCAGCGAGCGCGGCTACGTTTCTTTTTCTATTATACACGTAACCGCGCTGTACTTTCGTCAATTTGTCTTTCTTCGTTTTTCAACTGGACTCCGTAGAGATTTTTTTTTTTTTTATTCCGCCGCGGCGTTCGTTACCGTTTTTCGGTAAACTCGGAGGCAAGTTTTTCATTAAACTCAATTAAAAATCGAGTTTCTACAAGTCGGAAGGATGGTACAATCGCGAGCGAGCAGTTCCTTTAATTAATTGTTTAATTGCTACAGAGTTAGAGAGTAAAACCGATTGCCAGCCCGTTGGCTGCGATTATGAAAAAATATTGTTACGTACGAGTAAAAACTTGTTTCGCTGAAATTGTACGTGCCGTAAAGTTCTAAATAGCTACATATTTTGAAAATAAAAAAAATGCGGTGCTGATTTCGTTATCCATCATTTTTCTAAGACTATAAAACGCACTTTTAATCGATTCATCAGCTATTCGGGAAGCTTAAATCAAGTATAATAGTGATTTATACTTTTGTTTTAAATTACATAAATGTTTAAAGAACAAAAAGTATTAAATTTTTACGAGCTTTTCACGCCTGGAAATTTAATGATATTACAATGATAAGAAATGCTGCTTAAATTATTAAAAATTTAATTTTTTTGTCCACAAATAATTTCTAATTGGTTAACTGACTTTATATTTACAATTTAAACTGACATTTAAGCGCGTATGTAGGAAGTAGGAAAAGGAAAAGGTAATTAGGTAACATTCACTTCTGGATTAAAGATTGTAAATAAAAATAATTGAAAATAAATCATATAATAACTGTAAAAACGCTAGCAAACTTGTAATTCAAAATAGTTTTTTAAATCTTCCTTCCTGTCACGTTAATATTTAGAAAAAATTGAGATTACAAAGGCTAATACTTAACATGAACAATTACGTACAATATTAACAAATTTTGTAGTAACAATCACTTTTAAAAAAAATTTTATGATGCACGAGCATACAAATAGCAGTTTTTTAAGGAAAAATAAAGAATATTTACGATCATGAATAATGAAAACAAAGATTTTAAAAATCACTATTGCATACAGATCCTACAATACAAAGCAATTTTAATAAAACGTCAGAAATAAGAAACTGTATCTAAACTTCTTCTCCAATTACGTTTCGTTCCTATAGCAGAAAAAAAACACTAAAGCTCTCTTTGTTCGAAGGTCGACGGAGTAGAACTCAATATCACACTCGGTAGCAAGGATCGGTTGGTCTCCTTCGTCAAGGGTCTGAAGGAGGAGCTGCTGAACAAGAGCTTAGAGAAAATGATCCTCTTGGCTTTACCGACGAAACCCGAGGACTTGGCTAAGCAGTTCGAGCTCAAGGAATTATCCAAGTACGTTACTTCTCTAAAATATGCCATTTACGCCTATATAACTGAGAGTCATTTGTGTGAGAATGCACATTGTATTCCCTCGTAATTTTTTTAAATAGCTAACGCCTTATATTTACGTGCTTTATGCTTTGAAAACAATTTAAAAATATATATAAAATTTACGAGCATATTTAAGCAAAAAGAAGTGATTGTTGAAGGGAAATATTTTCAATCCTATAGTTATATCATGTGCCAATGCATAACCGCGTTGGACCGCATTTCACATATTGTGATGCGATATAACCAGATTATGAATCACCCAACTCAGGCTCATTCTTTTCAAGATGTGTCAAGACATCAACTATTCAAAAGTAGTAAAAATATGCCATCCGTCCTGCATCATCTACCTACGACAAAGGCACTATCACACCGTAACGAATAATGAATACCAACGATTCAAACGAAATTACATCAGCCACCTCTCAGAGACTCAAGCGACAACAAACATTACCGCCAAACTAATTATGGTAAAAACAACGAGACGATCGATCTCTTACCTATTTCGAGAATGAGAGAGTCGAGGTTCGAGCGAAAGAAGAAAAAAAGCCGAGGACGCCAAAGAAGAAGAGACGCGAGAAAAAAACAGAAACAAGAACAAGAGCGCATCATTTTGGGGCGTATCCCTGCCGATCTTGTTTCGCGACGAATTTGGCCTTCTTCGAACTTCCACTCTTGGCGAACAGGAGCAAGCACTATGGGTCTGGGTCATGTGTCTGGAATGTCGAGCGATGCCGCAATGACCGGCTGCACCACTTTTGCCGATCGGCGCGCGTCATCGGACAAGGAGTAAGAGAGCAAGAGACTGATTTCCTCGTTGAATATGGATGGAAAAAGTGGTATCTCTCGGCGGAGATGTGCTGCTCTTGCACTGACGCATCGCCTTCAGGAATTACCTTTCAGTGCGTGACATAACGCGCGATCTTTAAACACTTTAGGTGTTCTATTTTCGCTTCATCTTCGCGAGAGAAGAACGCGCGCGCGTTGAATAGTTAAACTATTTATTTTCAAGAATCATCTATTACCTCCGACTCGGCAGTAAGCCGCGTTGAAATAATTTTTTAATTATGGTTTTGCACACAAAATATGTATTTATGTTTATGACAATAATGTTTTATACTCAAAGGTCGCTGGTTAGAACAAAAAAGAAATTGCAGTTGGAGTTACAAAGAAAAAATGTTCAAATAACAAGTAGGACTTTAACTTTTACAATTGTAGTTATTATTTTCCTTTAAAACGAAAATTTACATTCAGAATCGATTATTCTGAATATCGATTCAAATCGTGTATCATATTTACCGCCTAGCGCCCCATAAGCACGCAAAAGTCCGCAAGGGGTCATTTAGACTAAAAAATGAATTTCCATTTTTGGATCGATCTTGAAAGACTCAATCCTCTCATCGCTCTTGAAAACAATTTACATCCAACTGATTTCGTCAAGGATCATAACTTTAATTATTTATTAACATCTTTTGATATTTTATTGAATGAAAATCTTTAAAGAAATACGTATAGAATGGTGTAAAAAAAGAATTAATTATTACAATTTTTATATGAATTTGCTCGTTTAAATTATTTTAAACTCGCGAGTTTTTTGAGAGCTTTGCGCATGAATGTATTCAGAGCTGAGAATATGAATAGAGTGAGCGTGTTTATTGTATAACGCTGGGCTGAACATTATTTAGAATGGTTTACGCGACCTCAAGCAAATGAAACAAAAGTTATATTTGCAGATAAAGCACAAATTTTCAAAGTTTATTAAAATATATAAAAGCGATTTGTTGTGAGCATCGTATAAATTAATTTAGTTGAGCTACCGAGATTTTAATGGCTTCAGATAAAACCGCTTGAATATATTTATATATTTACTACTCTATAAAACAGAAATATTTTCAACAGATTTCATTGAATGCCATATAGTTTTCAGTGAAAAAATTTGAATAGAAAAGATTGGGAGCGATAAAGTTTTATGAACAATAAACTTTTTTCCGCAGGTACGTCGATCTTTTTACGGTCGCGACGCATTATTTGAGGGATAACGATGAGGCATATCGTTCGTTTCATCCGTCTCGTTTAATGGGTCTTTTCGACATGTTAAATACCGATAGTCTGGTGGATCTTATCAGTGGAATGGGTGCACCCAAGCAAAAAATATTGATTTCAGCACCGGCAAGTGGTTACCAGTTTACGCTGAAGAAAGCGGAAGAAAATACCCCTCGGTCGTCGACAGTGGAAGAGCAGCCAGTCTCCTTCGACCGTAAAAAAGTAAGAGCTCTCTCAAGTGATTGTAATAAGTGATGTTTTAATTTATCTCACAACTTCACGACTTTTTTTTCGTAAAACAGCTTTGTGATGCACTTAATGAAGGAGAGTGGACGGTAGAAAGAGATGAAGATCTCACTGCACCTTATGCTTTCAAAAACACTTCGTGGATTGCTTTTGAGGATGAAACTTCACTGAAAATTAAGGTTAATAAGTTATTCACTTTAAGGTTAATTCAATTTTAGGATAAGCAGTAATTACGTAGAATTTAATATATTAATAATTTTATAAAATATAATAATTATTAAAGGTGTTTAATAGGCCGTTATTACTATAAATACAATTATTTTTTTATTACGTAATCACTATAAATTTATTTATTTATTTTTTTATTTATTTATTTTTGTTATCTATATCACTATAAGCACTACAAATGTATTTTGAAAAATATAGTTTATACTTGTATATTTTGTATATTCTTTGTCTTTTACAAATATGTAAAATATTGATTTCTAATATCTATATTTTTAGTAATCTGTATTGTATATTGATTAACTAAACCATTAATATCTAAAACTCTGTAACTTATTTTATAGGGCAAATATGTGATACTAAGAGAATTAGCAGGATTAGCTTTGCGAGACGTAGAGAATGATTTGAAAAATGACTGCGGCGCGTCTTTGACCCAATCAATTCATCAAGCTTTTACGGAAATGAAAAGGAAAACAAGAGATGTAGTACTTTCATCTTTGGAAAGAGACTTGAAGGTAAAGAATATTCAATATTTGAAAATACTGGTTGATGTTAAAAACAGAAGTGTAAGGTTCTTGCCGAACGAGTAAGAATTTCCCAGCACTCAATCGATAATGTAGAAAAATACGCAGTAGGTAAAAGTCAAAGGATGTGCAGATTCTGATCGGAGATCGTTTACCTGCACAGAAACTGCACAGTACTGTCATCTATTAAAAATAAATTAAAGCACTATTTACATATACTTTAACTTGTATATTTATTTATTAAAAACTATAACTAAAATAATTTATTAAAAAATTAATTTATTAAAAATTAATCATATCAAAGTTAGTTGTAAAGTACTTAGAAAGAATCGCTATCATGCATGTCTTTCAAAAATATTTTTTTTAATATCACTGTATTAAAAGATTTTTTTATCGTTTATTTGACGATTACTGTTATATAATCCTATCATTTTTATTGCATTTTTTAGGGTTCTGAAATTAATTATCCTACACATGTAAGATCATCAAACTTCAGAATTGTACGAGTAGTAGATACTGCAGGGAAAATACGCGCTGTCCGTGAAAATACTCAGACAGCTTTTACGTGCCCAAGACAAGGGTATTTTGTTCATCCAAAAAGTTGCAATAGGTAACGTATAAATTAAAATTTTAAAATCTATTTAAAAAGAATGTTTTTCATTTTATTAAAATAAATTTGAGTTTAAATATTTCACATTTTACAAATGAAAATTATACAAAGTACAAAAATGAAAATTAAAAAAATTGCAGATTTTATCGATGCGTTAAATTCAATCAAGAAATCGACGATTATTCAGTTTTTGAATTTGATTGTCCAGCTGGACTGGCTTTTGATGAACGAACAGAAGTTTGCGTATGGCCTGGATCATTGTCACATGGTTCGGCATGTCCAGGAAGTAGTGAAATCGAACCAGTACCTCGTAGTAGATTTCGCTGCCCTAGTCAGCCTGGTTTCTACGCAGACCCTCAAAATTGTAGATGGTTTTTCGCCTGTTATGATCTCGGTAATAATTTTGACAAATTTTGAAATTCAATTGATAATAGAAAACACAGAAAACAAAATGTTTTCCAAAAATTTGTATTTATAAAATATTTATTCTAAAATATTATTTACTTTAGGTGGTCCTGAGATGGTTCCTTATGAATTCCGCTGCCCATTCGGATTAGTTTTTGATGAACAAAGATTAATTTGTGAATGGCCTTGGAAAGTACGTGGTTGTAATGGCCATGGACACGGCAATGATCATAGCGTATACAATTATGGTGGAAGTTATGGCGGTCAAGGTTTTGTACAAGACGGAGGAATCGTTGGTCAAGGTGGTTTTGTAGGACAAAGCGGATTTGCTGGACAAAATATAGGTATAGGAGGTATCAGTACGTATGGTAATAAAGATAAACAAGGTTCATATGGGAACGACGCTTATGATGCTCAAAACCTTTACGCTGGAGGAGGAATTCAACATGGAGCAGGATTTAATGGTCAAACTTTTAATGCCGGTGGAATTTCCGGATCCGGCGCAGGATTTAATAGTCAAACTTTTAATGCCGGTGGAGCTTCTGGATCCGGCGTAGGTGCCTATGGTGGACAAAATATTAATGCAGGCAAAACATCTGGTACAGGCATTGGATTTAACGGACAGACTTATAATACAGGTGTAGTTGGAGCAGGACTTGGGTATGATGGACAAACGTATAATACAGGTGGAGCTACTGGGGTAGAAGCTGATTATAGTGGGCAGACAGACAATGCAGGTGGAGTAGTAGCAGGAAATAGTGGACAAAATTTCAATACAGCTGGAGCTGCAGGAGTGGATTATAATGATCAAAGTTTCAATTCAGGCGTAACTAGTGGAGCAGATTCCGAAGGAAAAACGTACAATGCCAACGGAGCTTCTGGAGCAGATTACGAAGGAAAAACGTACAATGCCAACGGAGCTTCTGGAGCAGATTACGAAGGGAAAACGTACAATGCCAACGGAGCTTCTGGAGCAGATTACGAAGGGAAAACGTATAATGCCAACGGAGCTTCTGGAGCAGATTACGATGGTCAAAATTATAACGCTAATGGAGCTTCTGTGACAGGAGTTGGGTATAATGGGCAATCTTTTAATACCGGCGGATCTGTTAATACAGGTATAAGTGCTGAAGGGCAAACTTACAATGCCAACGATGCTTCTGGAGCAGAAGCAGATTACGACGGTCAAAGTTACAACGCCAATGGAGCTTCTGCGGCAGGAGTTGGGTACAACGGGCAATCTTTTAATACTGGCGGATCTATTAATACCGGTATAAATGCTGAAGGGCAAACTTACAATGGAGTATCTAGTGCCGGATCAGGAACTGATTATGATGAACAATCATATAATGCAGGAAGTAACGCTGGAGAGGGAGTAGATAATAGTCAAACTTATAATGGAGCGAGCAGCTCTGAAAATGGTGGTCAAAATTTCAATTCAGGGGCGGTATCGAGTGTAGAGGCTAGTGGAGGAATCGGCGGCGAAGTTTACAGTGGTTCTGATAATGCAGATTGTAATAACCAAAATTTCAACGGAGACGAAGTTCAAAAAACTATAAATAATGCTAATGATTATGACGGACAAACTGTAAATAATGCTAATGATTATGACGACAGAGGAGGTGCAACTCCAATTGTAACTTATAATGGACAAACGGGAGGAGTGAAAACCACTCAATACAATTCCGGAGATTCGTCAACTACAGTTGGTGTAAATAACTTTGCTGGTAATACACGTGATTCTACTGGATTTACAACAGCTCCAGTAAATTACGCAGGTGGAGCAACTGCTACTACAGGAGGTGTAACTAACTTTGGTGGTAACATTGATACGTCAAGAGAAGTTACTTCTCAAAATTCTTACACTGAAAATGGAAAATTCGGTACTGATTTTGTTGGTACAACTGGATTTGGTAATTCAGAAATTATAAAGTCGGTACAAACTCAAGATGTCAATCTTAATACATTCGGTACCACACCACAAACTGGATTATATAATGGCGTGAATAATGCTATAAGCACAGGAAATAGTCAAGCTAATATTGGATTATCAACTATTAGTTATGGAAATACAGCAAATGGTCAAAGTGATACTAATTTGTATGGAATAGGGGATACGCAGTACACAGGTGGAGTTGGTATGACAGTATATAATTCTTCATACAGCGGAGCATCTGGTTATCCCACGTCCACTATAATACCATTTTCAGGAAAACAAAATACTTACAATATAGCTGAGTATGGAAAAACGACACCTGTTAATTGTAAGTAATTTTTAACTTAACATATACTAACAAAATACATGAATTCATAAACTTTATATTTAATACAGCAGTTATTTACCATTCCAACATAGCTATGGGACTATCAACTACAGAAAATTTAGGAAAACAGTATACAAATCAAGCTGGAAAAAGTTTCACTTCACCAGTGCAAACTCCTACAGGATTTGCATTTAACGGTCAAACTCAAACTTACAATACTGCAACAAATATTTATGATAATTCAAAAGTAAACTTAGGTAATTAGTTGTAGTTTATATTAAAAAGTAGTGCTATAATAAAAATAGTAAAATACTTAATGTTGAATATAATTTCAGCTGGAGTTACGCCTTCAATCACATTGGTTAGAGATGGCGTATACAATGCGGGTGGTTCAACAGTTGGGAATTCACAAACAGCTAACTTTGCTGGCTCAACAATAACTGCCGGAGTAACAAATGCAAATGAAAATTCTCAAATTATTGGATCTAGCGTAACATCCACAAGCAATGATATCACGAAATTTCGTGACACTACAGGATCTCCTGATAATTTTCAATTTAATGGAAATACTCTCGGTAGTACTGGATTTAGAACTGATTCTAGTACTGGCACGTATAATCAAGAAACCTCTATTAATCAAAATTCACAGAATTACAATACCCAAGGTAAACGTTTTGAATAATCAAAATTTTTTAGAGAACTTAATTTACTTTTCAACTTTGACGAATTGTATTGATTAAAAACATAAAAATTTCACTTTAGGTACATCTGTTCCTGGCGTAGTACCATTGAATAATAACGTGCGACCTGCAGTAGAGCTCGATAACTCTGGAATCTTCGGAACTAACTTTGTTAGTTCCACGGTGTCTCCTACCACTCCTGGCACTATATCGACTGGTTACAGGACAAACGAATATTACGATAATGGCGGACGAGGAACAATTCGTTATAATAATGGCGTTGTTGCAAACAAAGTTGCAGAAACAGATATTCAAGATTATAGAACTCCCTCTTATACAGGAATACCCAACTCGTTTATTATTAATCCGAGCCCTGGAGAAAATCCTCAATCAACCATTCAAAAAGCCGACGGTACAGTTACAGATGGAACCTTTACACGTGGTGGATTCACGAAAACTGGGCCAACAAAGACAGGGATCACTACTGCACAGGTGGGTGGTAGCGGTAGCTATGTGATTGGAACTGGTACTCCACGAGCAAGACCGAATCCACAATACATTGGACCGAATGCTTTTGCTCTAAATATTGGAGGAGAGACTAGTGAAAACTTTAATACCGGAGGTTCTACTACAAGTTTTGGAGCAACAGGAAATACAGCCAATTTTGGTGAAACAGGAAATAACGTAAATGCCGGCGTAACAGGAAGCTTCGGATCAGCAGGAAATTTCGGAAACACTTTACAAACTAGCGGATTTACTGGTACAGATTTTTCCAAAATCAATACAGTTTCAAACACGCAAACTGTAGGATATTCCTATCCCAAGCCATTAGTGCAATTAGAAGTAAAAGGAGTATCAAGTACACCTGGCGTAACTCAAACTAATTTTATCGATGTCACAACACCTTCTTCCGTTTCGAACGCCCAAACACTGAGAAGTGAAAATTCTGTTATAGTAAAATTCAATGAGCAAAATAATCAACCTATTAGCACTGTTTCTCCTGTTGCTTACACAACCAATCAACTAGATAATTTCAGAACAACTGTGTATCAGTCTACCAAACGTCCTCAGTTTGTTACGACAGTTCGCCCAATTATCGATACAGGTTACAAAACTATAGTTTCGTCTACTCCCGTACCAGCTGTCGTGAGCACCGTGAGTCAAAGATATGAAACGGATGGTGTGACAAGCGGACCGAATACTTATTTAGATGTTGGGGTAAACTTTGATAGTGATTACTTTTCATCTGCACAAGGTTCGACTGGTAGCTCAGATTATTCTGATGTAGTATCCAACGTTAATCAAGGAAGCTTTGGACAAAGAGTCACAGGGGGAACCAGAAATACAAATATTAATTATCAACAACCTTCTACTATTTCTGAAGAGGTAAGAGATGCAAATATATTTTTGAAAATACATTTGTGTACTTATTATTGTATCAAATAATTACAAACTTGATCAGTAAGCTTACATAAAACTTTTCTCATATAATTCGTTGAGTTTTGCGAATTAAAATTTATTTTCTTAAGAGAATTTAAAGAGTACAATTAAATATTAAAAATTTTAAAACAAATTTTTAAATGTTTCTAATCATGTATATATTTTTAGGTAAACGAAAACAGTCAATTAATAAAAACTGACCAAGAAAATTATAATTCCTTTTCTCAAACTGCATCTGGAAATGCTGCACAAGTTAAGTCAACGCGCCTTAATCAAAATGGAGTAGGTTTCAGAGGAACTATTCCAAAACAGGTATTAATTTATCTAAATGTTGATATAAATTTTTCAGAGATGATTATATTATATAACCTAATAAAAATGAATTTTAGGTATACATACCATCCAGTACGATAGCTCCTTCCATCGGCGCCACCTTCGGCAAACCAATTATTGCTGCTGAATTTTCTCAAAGTCAAATTGATCACACATCTACAACTGGAATTTCACAAAATACAAATTCCGATTTCACTTACCATCCAGGACAAGGCCCATGCATTTCAAAGAATTGCAATCGCATTTTGAACAATCAAGCATTTGCAAATTTTGCTCCGCAAAAAACAAGCAGTGGAATTTTAACAAACCAGGCTTCAGCAAGTTTCAACACCCAAACATCGGGCAATCAGTTTTCTAACAACCAAGCTGCAGAGTTTGGTTTAAGAGGATCCCTTAATAGAATTGTTACTAATGACGGATACGCAAACTTTGCTTCCCAAGGAGCGTCCAACGGATTCGTTAACAATGTGGGAACTTCTAACTTTGGTTCACAGTTACTAACAACAAATAATCAAGAATCGTCCGGAATATTTAACAACCAAGTTTCAACCCAATTTGGCTCAAGAGGGTCAGCCAATCAACTATTAAATAATCAAAACTCTGCAAATTCTTTGTCTGGACAAAATCAAGGCTTCAGCGGGCAAACCAGAACTTTGATAGGATCAAATGTTGTGACATCTATTGGCGGTGCAGCTATAAATGAAGATATTATTAGGCAAAATGGAGTCAACCGAGAAAGTTTGAAAATCACTTCTGAATTCAATGGTGCAGGCGACTTAAACTTTGGAAGAGTACAAAGTTCGACTTTAGCACCCGAAGTCACTACTTTCTCAGGAAGCTACGGCAGGGCGCAAACTCGCGTTGAATCTAATGCAGCATTTGATACTCGTAATCAAAACAAAAAAGTTATAGTAAAACTTAGCGATTTACACCCATTAATTATTGATAAGTTAAGTGCTGAGTGTACTTGTAAAGCTAATCCATTTGCAGTATTCCGCGGGTCTAGTAGACCCTCTTTACCTATCAATTCCCAAAATCGTGGCCCAGTAGATCTGGCTAATTACGATGAAAGTGATATTTACGTAGACATTGACGATAAAGAAAATGAAAGAGAAATTGATTTGGTTCGAAATATACCATCTAACAGGTTGATCAAAACCTCAAACCTTAGATTGAGTAGTGAAGAAGATGATACCATAGTGGTCACCTCGCGAGGTGAACCGTCATCTTCTACGTATTTGCCACCGACTACGAGAAGGCCGTCATCTACTTATCTTCCACCGGTGACGTTAAGCACATTCATACCATCATCCACCGAACTGCCAGTAACACCAGCTTTAAGGCGAAATCAAGCAAGGACCGAGAGTCGCCAGCCTTTGTTGATCAGAGTTGAAAGTGACAGTATAAGCAGAGCATCGTCACGAAGATCCGGTAAGGCTCTGTTCGACGGAAAGTCGGGTTCGAAGAACGATCTCAGCGAAGGAGGAGAATCATTCGATCGTTACGGGCCTGGAGGACTGAGAAGTAACGACGAAACATTGCAAGGAAGCTTAGATTGCGCCAGGCCTGGTCTATTTAGACACCCGAAATACTGCAACAAGTTTTACGCTTGTCACTGGGACGAGTGGAAGAAGCGTTTCACGCTCCACGTATTCAATTGTCCGGTTCATCTTGCGTTCGATGCCAGTGCCGGGGCTTGCAATTACCCGAGCAAAGGCCCCGCTTGCCAGGATAACAAGCTCCTTTTCTGAGAAGTTACCACTGCCATACAATTACTTTGTAAGGTTTTGAATGAGAGTGTATCATGTCAAGTCAATGTGTAATGCCAGAGTACGCATGATAGTTTATAACTGGCTTCATACTTCTGGAACATATGTTGCGTTCAAAGAGCTATGCAAATTAGTTTAATCCACTTTTAATATTAAAAATTATTTTGCCTTTTATTTTGTTAAGGATTAGTGAAGTCTAGAATTGACGAAGTTAACGTATAATTCTTAAGGCATTAATACTTAAGGAATTTACTGTACTTATTTATTGTATTTTTACAGAGCCAAACTTTTAAAATCGAAGCAGTATAAACTTATTTTTTTGTATTAAAAAAATGATGTCGATATTTGTAATGTTTGTTTAATGTTAATATTAAATTATTTGATAATCGACTTTTAATAGTCTCTTGTAAGATTAAAATTTTCATTTTGCAATTCGAGTATCAATGAAAATATCTTATATATGCATTTCTCAAAAAAGAAGCGTTAGAATATGAATTATCATTCTTTAAAATGTATTATAGTATTAATGCTTATCCTTTTTAAGTCTTGAATAGTCTTTATGATAACTTACCTCAGTTTTCATATACCCCTAATTTTAGAAAACGATAATCGAATGTCAATTATTTTCAATTAAGGTGCACACCTTCTAATTTTTAATGAAAAGGGGATAGGATTTTTTTAAAAACACTGTAAATAAGCACTGAATTGATGAAAAATTGTAAATATAATTAAAACCTACGTTCGCTACCGTCTCTGTGTATTTGCTGCATAAGTTTTGTAAGAAATAGGAAAGTATAGTGGAAAAACATGTGCCTAAAAACTTATTCATATTTTATGCTAGCTATATCTAATATACGATTGGATATTTTGTATATAAATAAATGCTGATTCATAACTTAATGGTTCTGTTATAATATATCCCTTTCGTAAATCTTATACAGTTACCCAGTGGGAAATTTCACCATTTTTTTTGCCAGTTCACCAATAATTCAAAAAATTTTATTGGCCAAATATTTTGTCAAATATTGATTAAAAACTAATGAAAAATAAATATTAATAAGAAGTAAATGTAACTAAATTAATTCTTGCTAGTGAAGCGGCTAATATAATTGATAGTGATCTGCTCTACATCGATTACTTGTTACAATACAATACGCGAGAAAGATTTTTTTTTTTGTAGTACTATGGCGATCGAAGGGCAGGATTGGGGATAATCGTCAGAGGAAGTAATAGGGCATCTTTCAATTCCAGAATGAATCTACGAATAAAGTCTTTAGTGTTTATATCTTACAAGGAGAACACATGACATTTGGGTAACTTTGGGATATGTTTTCTAATGTTAAAATATGAAGGAAGCCGCGTCCGTTCGGCCTAACGCTCGATTTTTCAAAA
>UCOM01002153.1:0-29761 GCA_900474385.1 Ormyrus pomaceus | reverse complement strand
TCTTAAATACTGAATGTATAATGAATACAGTAATAAATAGTATATATAAAACAAAAAAAATAAAAATGACAACAATTTAAAAATATAAACTTTTATTGTTTTAATAACACTAAGGTTGAAGGTAAGCAAAGATTTCACATTTCAAACAAGCAGAAGAAAACTACACAAGACGGTCAAACGATTGTGCGACATTGCCAAATCAAAGTACCACGGAAGTCAAAGACAGTTAAACGCGCGCTTGACTCGCCCGGTACCGATAGTACTCCCTTAACCCGTCCATCAATTCCAATCGATAAATTATAACTCCGAACCAGACACCACCAGATTGCAGACCGTTATCTAAAAAAAAAAAAAAAAATCTATCCGTACCGACGAGCGCAGCAGCCGATACACGAGCCTCCTAATTAAATAATCTCATCAAAAGCCGCCTATCACCGTCCGTTTCGTAATCAGCGCGCACAAAACCCCATATCCACTCGGCTTCCTGCGGAAGCTGCGGCGTCCCCCGTAAAAAAACAACAGCGGCGGTGCCGATACCCGAGAGCAGATGCGCGTCCTTTTTTTCCCCGCTTTTCACGCGCGCGGAGAGCAGCTCTCGTCTCTCTCTCTCTCTTCCCTCCGCGGTATCAAAGGGGACACCGGGCGTAAAAATAGTCCGCTTCCTGCCGCGGCGGACGGCCCGACGCGGCGCTATTCAGAAAATCCCTCGGCGGCGGGGTTGCCTTTTTCCGAGGGATATCGAGAGAGAGTCGTCTGCGATCCGAGGCCGGAGGAGAGCGATTTTTTGCGCGCGCTTAATTTACTCGCGTGGGGGGCGACGCGGGTAAAGGGACGCAGGAAGTGCCGGGTGATGGTGGGGCGGCCAATTTTTGGGAGGGAGGCGGTTGTTTTTGAGAGGGATTCCGGTGTCGAAGACCGTTTGATTATACGTTGATTTATAAAAGTTTTGCTTAGGCGCGGAAAAATGTGTTACGTAAATGCCCGCGGATGCAGAGGGAATTTAAATTTTAAATGAAGCATCGCCTTTATCGATCCGAGTATTATTAAACATTTGCTTGACCCTCATTGTCGCATATACAAAATGTCGCGCGTCGTTAAAAACATCTTTGTTTTATTATATTGATTCTGAAATTTTGAAATTAAATTCTATCAATTTTTTAAAGCTACGAACTTAAAACAGCTATAGGAAGATTAATTTTAGGAGGTCCAAACTCCAAAGTCGGTCGTTCATTATCTTCATTAAAAAAAGTGAAAAAGGCTTACGCAATCAGACTCAATTTAATGCGACGTTCGAGAGAACGTATGACACAAAAAGTGCACGAATAAAATTAAGGCTTCGAGAACGCAGCCCGAAACAAAAATAAAACTATCAGAAAATTAGGCCGCAAAGGAGACCTTCGTTACTCGCAATCTCAAAAATCGCTTTCCGCCCTCCCGGCGTGAAATCGTGCGAATAATGCATTTCTAATTGCCTTCCCAACTTCGCGCAATCGATATAAAAAGGGGCGAAGCAAGGTCATCGCGCGAATTGATCTCGAATCCTCAGGCGTCGTCGCACGTAAGATCCTACACCCGCAGTATTCCGCGCGGCTCCCTCGGCAATCGGCTCCCGCGAATCCATATCATTCGGAAACTCGCGCGAGTTGCTCGCTCTGCGCCAGATTCGTACGCGGGCCTCCGCGCATGCGCAGCCGACTCTCGGCGTTCCGCTCTTTTACGGGCCGAAAAATATACGATGCCCCGGTCGACAAAGGGACCTTCCGCGAGAAGTCAACACTCGATAAATCAGCGAGGATCGACCGCTGATGCTTAGGGGTCGAGGGGGCCTCTGGAGAGTCGCGCGTATTCCGCGCGACGGTCAGCTGACGTCACGGCGCTGAGAAAGAAAAGAGGGGAGCGCGGAGAGCTCGTGATCAATATCCCAACCAGGGCAGGTTATTGTGCGGTCCATGCTGATGCTGTGCGTTACGTCGCACGTCGCGGAAATGCGAGCTGTTTTTTTTTTTTTTTGTTTTTCGGGGCTGATCTGTTTTCGGATTGGAGGTGCGGGAAGGTTTGAGGACTTTTTGGATATTTTAATATTTGTGATTTTTTGAAGCTGCGTAAATTTTTAATATTACAAGTTTTTGAGAAACGTTGCTTTATTGTAGTCCAAAGTTTTAATGAATATTTAAACAGAGTGGACAGCTGCGTGTTAGAAGTTATGTAATAAATCTTAATAAATATGGCCGTGTTTAAAATTAAGTAAAAGATACTTGAAGCCGTTAAAGCAAGTAATTTATACCCATCGAATGCCCCATTTATCAGTAAAGCCAGACAATTTTCTACTACGGATAGTTAAAGCACCTACTGGTGTAATTTTATGTATATGTGACAAACGTGAATTTATATAGGAAGGCGCACCTTGAAGCTCTGCTGCTTTAGTTACTAAATTTATTTTGAAACTATTTTCTAATTTATATATATGTTAGATTATGTGTTATGATTAAAACATTAAAGTTAATCGAGAGTGAAGGTGAAATTAATCAAAATACACAAACCTTGAGTCATCTGCACGGAAAAAAATGATTTATTAAGTATATACTTTTTAGTAATGGGAGGAAATACTTACAATAGAAGAAAATTACTGTAATGTATTCTAAAATTTGATCTATTTATAGTAAACATTATCATACTGCAAATAGGTCCTCCAATTACTAAAAAACATAACAATTTCAAACAAATTATTTTTCCCCGTTCACAACACAAAAACCCAACAGCCATCAGTAAAATCCCTCTCATCTCCCAGCAAAAAGAAAACACCCCGACCTACCAAGTGGCAAATTATCCCCGGCAATCCGGCGCTCCTCCAAATATCATCCTCGTCAGCAGCGGCGCTGCAGCGCCTAATCAACGCCGGACGCTCTCTCGAACTGGGACGGAGGTATATAAACGAATTACGTCGGGGCCCGTCGAACAATTAATCGCAATCGAAGGAATTGCCGCCTTTGTTTACGGCTCTCGTTCGAGCTCCTGCGGAGCACTGCGCGGCGCGGCGCGGCGCTCGATTTGCGCGCTCAATTTTTCGCGGGGCGCGTGGGCGAGGGGCCGATTAGCGACACACGCCGCTGCTTGTATTCCGTGGGAATATGCGAGTCGGATGACGGAATGCGCGGAGCGCGGCGGCCGAAAATGGCAGTTGCGGAAATGCAGTCGCGCGTCGCGACGGGCGGGAGTATCGGGGAGATTCATTATGCGAGGCCGAATTAGAGGCGCTGGATCGATTTCGATGCGCGATGAGATTGGACTTTTAGGCGGGCATCGTTTAGCATTGATTCATGGAGAGGAGGGACGATAATTGTTGGTATTATCCATGCGTCGATTTGAATTTTCGAATATTCCGGGTTTTGAAGTCTAATTATTAGCTCACAGAAAACTATAAAAATAAGTGTGTGGTCCCTCTAAGAGGACTTCATAATGCCTAATATTAATATATCAAATAATAATACCATTTTGGTACATTATTACTACATTTCAGTTTCTTGGGTACATTTTCATCATTTATCAGATATTTTTTTTAAAATGTTAATTTTTCATTAATAAATCAATTAATATAGAATATTGATGAATGGGTTAGTGTTACAAGCTTCAATGCAGCATCAATGTACGTATCTTTGATGCATTAGAAAAGATTTTAAAAATCATCATTATCAAAACGGCATACATCATATCAACATTAGGCAAACTAAATAAAGCGTCACTCATAAATAATTGAAACACATAATCATGCAGCGCGGATAAATCATTTTTATCTTCATTATCTGCCCAAGTAGAAAATCTTTCGATAGTTTATCTTTCTATCTTCGTTAGTATAGACAGTGATAACTTTTAGTACTTTTCCGACGAAAAAAGTGGGCGACGTTCAAAACTGCATGCAGCGCAGGAAATTTACAATACAAAAGTAACCCAAAAAATCACTGGCGATTTATCACTACAAATTATCGTCGATGTTTGCGAGAAAAACCCGTAAATCAACGATCGAACATTGTGCCAAATGTCTTGCGATTGCGCCAAAAGCATTTCATTACAAAGTCAGCCATTTAAATCGAAAGCTTCGAAGCATTTGAATTTTCTACATCAATCTCATTTGAATTTTGTATCATCAAAAAAAAAAGGAACTTACTTTCTAAATGGACTGTAAGCACTTCCCCACACGCTTCCCTTGGTAGGAGAGGGGGGGCTGTTTGGAGCATTCGAATATCCGTAACCGCTGAAGAGCATTTTGATAACGCTTAGAAACGATGTACGGACCAAAGAATTAACAACAGCACGATTATTTATAATCTATAATTCTTAAAGGAAGTTAATACTGGCTTTCTTGTACTTTTCGCGCTTTGGCACGTTATATTTGGCTCGAACCGTCAGTCTTCGGAGGAGTTTAAGACAATTTACTGTAAAAAAAATCTCTCTGAATTGGACGGATTTTTCAATCGGAAAAGGGGAGATAAATCGTCCTCTCTTCGACACACCAGGCAAGAAAACACGACAGTCTCTCTCTCTCTCTGTACAAACCCAGCAACACGGTGTGAGTCAACCTCAGCGTTCGTACAAGATAAGGAACGTCCGACTTCCTCGATTATAAAGTTCACACTTTAACGGCGGCGGCACTAAAAAAAACTGTCCAACCACGACTGACAACAACAACGAAAATCCTTTTTTTTTTATAAACGCCCCAAAAGTTTTCAACGACAAAAAACTCAGATCACTCGATCGCGAATTTGTCCTTCTCTGCCATCCTCTTCGAGTAGAAAAGCCTCTTCCTAGCCGAGGGTCTGGTCTGTCCCATCGTAGCGGAAAACCACACCGCTCAGCAGCTCATCTCCCGGCCGGAGTGTATATATATATATATATATCTATCGATTCCCTACGTGCCGAGGAGCAGAGGAGCGCGTCCTGCGTCTCGCTATTACAGACGAGTCCGTACAAAGCAGCGGGAGATTCTTCGGTATAAAGTCCCCGGAGAGGCGGGCGCGCGCGCGCACAGACGGACAGACGGATCGGGAGCGACTGAGCCTCCGAATATAATAGCGGAGTGCGCGTGGGGCTGCGGAGAGAGAGGGGAGAAGGGAGAGAGAGAGAGCGGGGGTTGCAAGCTGCGCAGAGGCTCCGGGGGCCCCCGAACGAGCGCACGGAAGAGAGAGAGGCTTTTTTTCGAGAGGAAGGGGAGGACGGTGCACACGCGGGTTTATCGGACTCTCTCCGCGGCTGCGGGATGCAGTGCCTCTCATCTTTTGTGATGGAGGCTGCTGGGGATTTTTCTTTCTTTCTTCGATGTGTATATAAGATAAATGTTTAATGGACAAGTGGCGAAGATTCTCGGGGGTTACGGTGTTTTAGTTTAAAAATAGGCGTTGAATTTTGAAGCTTGAAAAATGGTTGGGAGAATATTTTTTTTGGAAAACTTAATGCTTCACTGGATGTTTAAAGGGTTTATTTCTTCTAAATGAATCTAAGATAAAAGATATTTTCGATTAATTCTACACGGAGAAAAATGATCTAATGAAAATTACTATACCTTTTTGTAATACGGGGACAAACTTGCATTGTCCTAAAAAATTAATGTATTACATATTAAAATTTAATAGAACTTTATCAATTTTTACTGCCATTCTATTAAATTTTACTATATAGTATAGTAATTTTTTAGAATAAGGCAGGTTTGTTCCCGCGTTTCAAAAAGGTATAGTAATTTTTACTGAAAATTTTTTTCTTAGTGTACACTTAATTATTGCTTATTGTTTATTCATATTTTCTCTTAAATTTTAAAATTACAGATTGGTTTTAATGAGAAAAAAAATAAACTGATATTTGATTGAACTATGAACTGAAAAAAAAATGGAGTAAAATTTACTATAAATTCTAGTTCGAGAACAGACTTGAAATATGAAAAAAGTACCATAAATTTTGGAAAAACACAATTATGGCAAATTTTACTAGAAAATTGTAATTTTTCCATAATTTTATGGCACTTTTTTCATATTTCAAGTCTGTCCTCCAATTACAAGAATTTACAGTAAACTTTACTACTAGATTATTTTTCTCGGTTTAGGTAAATTTTATATATATGTTCAAAGGTTATTGTTATTTATTATTGTTATTTATTATTTATTTATTTTCCTCTTAATAAACATATATGTACAAAGGTACAAACTGCGCTCCGCTACATAAGCACGTTTCTCCGCAACAACTTCTCCCAAGTAAATTGATACAGAACACATGCGACAGCACCGGCATAAATAATTATTTTAAAGTCCCCGAGTGCCGTCTCCGAAGTCAGTCGGAGAGCAGCTTTCAAAATCGGCAAAAGGGAGAAACATCTGCTTCCGGCGTTTAGCCAGCGAGTAAAATGCACGCGCTTCTCCCGCCGTCTCGGATTACTTCGGCGCGAAATCGCCGCTCCGCGGCGCGCAACTCTCTGAAAGCCACTGGAGACATTTGTGACCTCTGACCTCGGCCCCCGAGCCGAGAGATAGGCGTCGTCGCTGCAAGTCGGAAAGCGCGCGAGCGGATCGAAGCAGCCGGCTGAGAAAATGTATAAAGCAATCGATGACCGCCTCGGTATTGATTGCGACTTGTTAACGCGGGCCGAGAGAGAGAGTTGTTGATTGCGCGCCAAATTCGCTTTGAATCTTGCAAGGGCGAATTGATAAACTTGGCTTTGATTGCGCGGTGAAGATTTAATGTTCGTTTGCGAGAGAAGTGGATAGGGGGTTACATAATTTTTAGTGGACGTAGGCTGATCGAAAATGTAATTTAATGTTTGTGGCTGAAGTTTAATTATAGAATGAAAGCTATTGTTATCTTTCGAAAAGTTACAAATGCGATGATTGATTTGAGGGGCTGCATTAATTCAAGAATTCAATATAATTACTGATTTAATACTTTATTTTTTACTCGTTTCCATGACATTTTCAAAATCTTACAATACAACATTATTTAGGCAAAATTCAATGCTTTACACAATTACAGACAATCATTGACATTTTATCTTTAAATAAAATCTTATCTTTAAATAATAAAGTATCTTTAAATAAAATTATTTAAAACGATTACAATGTTTTTAAATTTCTACATTGAAGCAGCATCGTTCAAATCCCAAACTCAATTCAAACTTAAACAATTGCAATCGCTAGTTGAACAACAGATTGGTAAAGAAAGACACGCATTAGTTTTGAAACTACGTAGATAGGAAAATTGCCGCTCGCGTACTTGCAGTCGCAGTTTGTGCTATCGCTTTCAGGGATTGAATTAGACTCGTACGTATGACTTGGTAGATAGTCAGACGCACAGCTCGATACACAAAGACGTCGGTCGAACGAATTTCGATTGTCGCTGAAAATTTAACGGAGAACGTTGTTAAAAATCGAAAAATTTTTTATCTATTGTACGAGAATGAAATTCGTGGGCTGAAGAGATTTTTTTGTGATACTTTTAGAAAAATATTTCGGAGAGCATTGATCGATCATTCAAATCGTTCACAAAGACGACAAAGAGTCTATTCGTGTTTTAGGTATCGTGAATGGGAGCACGTTTCTCAAAGGAACTCGATTTTTTTGCCTTGAGAGAAAATTGGGAGTTTACTGAATCTACTAAATTGCTTTTTTTATATAAAAATTAAAAATTGAATAGTGGATTAATTTTAAAGAATATTATAGAATCAAAAAGTAAAATTTATTAAAAATAAATCTATGTAGAGTAATTACTACATTTTTATACAATTTGAAAGCATTTCGACGATCATTTCGGTCGGTAAATAACGTTTAAATTAAGTATTCTACTTATAAGTTGTTTTACTTATGTGCCAAATAGCTTCTAAAAAATGTTCTTTTATGCATCTACCAGTTTTTATATTACGTAAATGTAATATATTTTGAATCGGATTTTCAAAATTTTATTTTTTATAGTTTAAATCAACTAGAAAAAAATTCGAAAAATTGACGTTTATAACACGTTTGTTGTTCGGCATATTTCTTTCTTGTGGGTACTTGTAGTCCCAATTTGCGATTATTCCGGCAAACTTCTTTCGAGCGCGTTAATTTTTATTCAGTGTAAAAAAACGCGCTTAAATAATCGCCACAATTATTATTTATTCGAATTAAAAAATGAATGAACAAGAAGTATCGGCGGTCCTAGGAGGACCTTTTATGCCCACTGTAAGCTACGATACAAAAAGATATTTTCATAAATTGTATATTATTCATTAAAGATTTCTTTACGACCAAAATTTGCCTTAAAGTTGTCTTTCAGAAATCTTTAAGGCATCGGTGCTAGCAGGGGAGGTAAGAGTTAGCCGGGCACACACACAATAAACGGCACGATACCCAATTGTGTCGGTGCGACGAAAAGAGCGTGTAGCTAGGCATCTACTCACTACTTATCATTTATTCATTAAAAATTCTAGACGTTTAACACATCTGTCGCAACTTCAAAAATGAAACACATGAAATGTATTGTTGTATTCAATATTTTTTGATGTTTTATTGTTGTATGCAATATTTTCTTAGAATTTTGATTATTAGGATTATGAAAAACTTTTAGTTTAGTTTTTGATTAAATACACCTTGTGGGAAAATTCACCATCATTTTTGGTCAGTTCATCAATAATTGACCAATTTTTTTTGGCCAAATATTTTGATGAAATATTGGTCAAAAACTGATGAAAAATAAATATGATTGATTAATAAGAATATAGCATCTTTGAATTTAATTTTTATATTCAAAAGTTTGCGGATTAAAAAATTTAATTAAAAAAAGTTAAAATTTTTATTATAATTAAAAAATATAAATAATGTAATAATTATTCAATACATTTATTTCATGCAATTTTTAAAAATGATTTAAACTAAAAATCAGTTTAAGTAGAGAATTCTTTAAAAATAATTGAATACTATTAAATTTTATTATTTACAGCATTTTACTATTATTTTCACTTTGGCCAATTTAAAAAAAATTGGTAAAAAATAGACCACATATGGTGAAAACTTCCAACAGGGACAGGATGTATAAGTGATTGCTGTAATTTTTCCATCATTCACTTCATCAATGAACTTTATGTTTAACTTTTGAACTTTTATGTAATAAAAGTAAAATAAAGTATGTTGGCACAATGTTTAAATTAAACATTATAAATATAATTTAACTTGTAATACCACATGTAATACATATTGCGATGGTATAATATGTTAATTATCAAAATAGATTGTAACTGCACATACTAAAATTGAAAACCATTTGGGTTCTTTAATAATAAATGTAATTATATATTTTATCATTACCATAAAACAAGTAAGCATTAGACATTGTTTATTAAAATTGAATTAGAGGCAACTTAAAAAGCATTTCCAACTATTATACTTCTTTCTATCATTCAAACATTATAAGCAGCCAAATAAAAATAAACTCCATTAGAAACAAACTAAAATTCCATACACAACACTCAATAAACCAACAACGCACGTCCAGCCAATTTAAAAGGACAACAAAGACATAGTCCGCCTCTGCGTTCGGCTCCACAACAAAGCATCTTCTAGCCTACACGAATCTGCGTCGAAATTCGAGAGCTCCGTGAATAAAAAGTGCACTTCGGCTCCAGAACGCGAACATCTCCGCGCTCATCTCACCCACGCATCGTCGGCTCCGCCGTACAAAAATAACGGCCCGCCATCCGTGCAGAGGGGGCGAGCGAGAGCACGGTCCAAAAGGGAGCCTCCCGCGCGCCCGACAATGTAAATGCAGAAAAAGACTCACATCTCGAAGCAGTTGACCGAGGCGACGGTGTCGTCCGCGAAGTGCGCCATCGTCGTCGTGTGGTCGCGGGCTTCCATTCTCGCTTTGTTAAAGTTTTGACAGCAGGCACATAACAAACAAACGGTCTTGCAGAACACGCACGGCGCGCTTTGCGACTTCCAACCGACGGTTTGCGGGCGCGATTTAAACCGAGGCTTCCACTGGCCGCCGCCGCCGTTGGAGCGGCGCTAAGCTACGTCGCCGCGTGCAGAGGAGAGCGCTCCGATTGGCGGAGAATTCTGGAGCGTCACGCCAATGTGACAAATGCACTGTTCTATTACTATACGGTGGCCCGCCTGCTCTGCTTTTGTCCGTTGTGCGCTTACTGCGCGCTACTGTTACTCATTCTGTTGTTTGTTGCGTTTATTTATAAGTGCATAGAGATGATTAAGTTGTACGGTACGGTACGATGATAAATCACCGACTGAATTCTATGGAATATTCCGGTAGTAAAATCTACGGACTAAGAAAATTCTGTTTTTCCAAAACTATTGGAATGTTTCATTATTTTTGAAAATTTATCGATCAAACTATCTGGAAATTTTGAGATGTTTAATCAATGTTGTACAAATTTCCTACATTATTTTCCATTAAGAAAGACAAACCCTAATTTGAATATTGTAATATATTAAGACACGCGATTACGAAATACTACATCATGAATTATATACAAAATAAAATTATAATTATTGTAAAAATTTAAGTAACTTAAATAAATATTTCATAATATTTAAATAAATGTTATGAAATAAGAACTTATATTCCTATTTTTTTAAAGGATCACAAACTCTTCATTCAAAATAAAAAAAAAATAATTCAATTGTTAGAAAAAAATCAATAACCTTTTTATAATTATGTTGCTAAATTGTACATGTAGGTAAGTATTTTTAGTTTCATTCTGCCAATCGTGAATAAATTTGATAGTCTAATTTTTTACGTTTCCGTTGAAAACGTATAAATAAATGCCTTTATCAATAAAGATAGAAATTGACGAATAAAAAAAAAACTTATAAAGACTTAAACTTGTAAGTTTATTATTTCAAAATTCTGTTTTATCAAAAATAAGAAAAATCTCGATTCATTTAATTCTTAATGTAGCGAGTTATTATATTAAGTTAATAATTATTTGACTACATGTAATATATATGTAGTATATATAAACGCAACCTGATAAAAAATAAAAAAAGATCTCAGTTGCAGGTCCTAATCTAAATCTTACGTAAATGCATAACATGATTCGGGTAAATAAAAATTTTAAAACATGAGCGTAAACACAATTGAAAAGCGCCTCGGAGTAAACGATAACCTGTCTTTCATCGCTTCTACAAAGTAAGTTTTTTTCTAGTCTGTATAACCAGCAATAATTTTCTAATTGTCAGTACATTTTCGAGTCGCATAAATTTCTAAAAATCTGAAATCAAGGTCCGCCAAACGCATAATGACTCGGCACGTGATCGAGATCATCATAAAGGTGACGCTAATCCTGCTGGTGTTCGTGCTGTGCAATGCCCTGGCCTGCAAGGTCGTCTACGCAATAATGTGGGTGCTGCTGGTGCTCGTAGTCTCGAAAGTACTTTTCGAAGTGGTGCTGCCCTGAAGCACGATTCGAAGTTGCCGCGTTGTCGAGAGGCAGCCAACGACGTGCGGCCCAGTAGTAAAGCGCGTTGTGTCGGGCGGCTCCTGGGACTGCGGACGTTACGCATATCGCCGTGTGACTCATACACTCGCGCCGAAACACAAACACAAAGACCCCGAGCTCACGCCGATACGTGCTGAAAACATGGCAGTGGAGCGAGCGGCCCTGCCTCGTACTCACGTAGAGCGGAACTTTTATCTGGACGGTGATAACGCCGAAATGAACAGCCTTCAGCGATTTTACTGCGGGGCCGCGTAAAGACCTCGGTGCTTCCTGAAAAAAAGTCCATTTCGCAATCGGGAAGGGCTGCAGAAACGCACGCCAGAAGGTGCGCGCGTGACGTTGACAGGTGGTTGAGTTCCGAGCGAAACGTCGACACTCCCTTTCGCCAGACAAAATGTTTGCTAATCTCAAGAACAAAATAAAGGAGGAAATCGGCAGCGACGTGTCCGCCGTGATCAGGAACGCGGGAAGTGTCAGGACTCTCAATAGACACGTTTCTCAGGTAAAAAGTTTGATATTTTGATAGTATGTGAGTCAGCTTTTATTTTAAGACTCCTTATCAGTGGATGAATTGGTTAATTCGTAGATAATTGAATTATTTTTATCTGCTTTGTTTGTTTTTTTAGACTGGTTCTACTAGTAGTGTTAGTGGTTCTCAGATATCATTGGATGGCTCGAGAGAGGACAATACCAGCTCTCCTTTGCCTTCGTTTAATGTAAAAAGAGAAAACAGTTTTGATTTGAAATTGGGTGATGGAACTCCTTTATCGGCTAAGGATGTTAAGAGACTTGAAAGTAGGGAAGATGAGTGGAGAAAAAGGTTACAGAAAAAGGAAGCTGAAATGCTTAAAAAGATGGAAAAAAAAGAGGAAGAGCATAGAATCAAAATGTTGGAAAGGGAAAAGGAGTGGAAAAAAATAGTTGAAAAACATGAAAAGGAGAAAGCTAAACTCGTAGAAGACAGATTGAGAGCAGAAAGTGCCAAAAATTCACTAGAAGTAGCCTTGAATGATGCAGAAGGTATTAAATCATATAAATGTATCATTAAAGTCTCATAAGTTTTAAAGCAATTGTCCAAGCAACTTTATATATTTTAGAATACAAAAAGAAACTGTACAGTTTTCAAGAAAATGCAGAGCAAATGGAGGGTTTTCAAACACAAGAAATGGCTAAAATTAAACATCTTGTAAGTGCAATTGTTCTTGTTTATAGCATTTATGTACATTAATAGTAAGATTGAATAAAATTTCTAGTTACTTGCCAAAGAACAAGAACTTGAAGACAAATCTCATCGTTTAAAAACTGCAACGACTGAAATTGAAAATTTGAAAACTGAGCTATCAAGACTGAGGCGATACGAAGATGAATTAAACAATGTACAAGTAAGTTTTGCAAAATGATATCTATTTATATATCTTTTATGTACACTGTTGTGCACATAAATTGAGTTTTATTATTCTTTAGTGATCATTTGATTAGTAACTGAATGTATGTGTATTTACTTCCTTTAAAGTTTTGTTGTATTTATACATGCATATTGTGTTACTAAGAGCAATGAATACTCTAGAAAATGCACCTTAAACAGTTTTTTAATTCACACTTGTGTTACTTCAGAATATAATTATATTTTTACAAAAACATGCAATTAATTATTTTTAAGCATTTTATATTTTATTTACATTGCTTTGTGTTTTGTTATAGTCTGTTTTTATTCTGCACTTCTACCTTTTTGCGCCTTCATTCCCATAAATTTCTTACCCCTTAACATTTCACATCACATTCGGGAGTTTTTGGAAATATTACCCCAGTGAAAATGAGCAACGTGCTCCACAGCTCAGAAAATGCTTTTGCCAGAGAATCTCAAATTAGAATCCTTATTTAAACAATGCATTATTCTAAATTGTATTTAATTAATTATTAATACTGGCAAACTCATGTTTAAGAGTTATGGACATTAAAAGTTGTAGCTGAACAATCATTAGTGTGAAAAGCATGAAGACTTGATTCATTTTGACCCTCAAGAATTCTGGAGAATATTTAAAGCGGAGTTACCATTTATTTGCTGCTGCTACTGCTGATGCTCGAGGTACGTCTTTACAGCTTAGCTGCTATTCTGCTTGTACATTCTTTTAAACTGATGTCCAGTCATTGAAAAACTTACAAAGTTAACAAATTTTTATTAATTTTTATTAATTTTTTAAAAATTTGTAAAAATATTTTGTGTTACTGTACATAATTTCATATTATTATATTTCCCAAATAAATTTACTTTATAATTTACAGTGTGACATGCAACTTGGACTTATGTGGTGCTTTTTATTTTTTTGGCTTATTTTACAATATACACATAAACTTTGCTTTTAAAACAAAAATTAGGATTTGTTACTATAAGTTTTTACTAAAATGATTGTTAAAATGTATAAAGCATTTTAATTTTCTAAATTGCAGTATCAATGCTTCTGGGTATAAAATATTTTGCCAGTATACAAATACGATTTTTAAAACATAATTTTCAATTTCAGGATGAAATGGAATCTTTGCGTCATTCAACGCAGCGTGAAAGAGGTCAACTTTCTGGTCAATTAGCACAAACAGAAGAAGTGGTTCGTCATTTGAAAGATAAAGTTTTCGTTCTTGAACAAAGAGTGGCCTTACAATCAGGCGATCAAACGACAGTCGATGAACGAATCGCCGATCTGATGCGTGAAAGAACTCTGTTAGAGAGAAAGCTAGAAGAGACTCATCTTCATCTGTCAGATATCAAAACCAGTTGGTCTGGAAAAATATCAAGTCTGGAGACGCAAGTTGGCAGACTCAGCAGACAAGCCGGCGAAGAAGGATTGGAGAGAAGGAGAGTGGAACAAGAGAACGAGAATTTAAAGCAAAAAATCAAGGATCTCGAGGCGGCAATTGAGGTGAACAATGTTGTAATGGCAACGAAAGATGCTAAGCTTTTGCGCATGGCAGAAGACATTGACGAAATGGCCACGGAATTAAAAGAGCTCCGAGCCAACGTTGATGACGAAGTCGAAGAATTTAAACGACAAATTGTGAGTTACCGGGATGTGCAGTCATGATGTGCATGAGCTAGCCCGAGTTGGGGATGGACAAACATGTCTAGCATGGATACATGTTAGGCATGAAAACTAGCTCATTCCCTTGACAATTTCAGCACTAAAACACGTAAATTTGTTTCTCAAAAGAATTTGGTTTTTATCCAAATTCAACGTTATTTCCACATTCCATCCAATCCAAAACCACAAATAGTTCGTGCTTTTTCAAATTTAGACTTGTACCATAAGCACTATTGGAAAGTAGTTGATAACAGACTTAATGTTGTTTACGTATAAAAATTACAGGAATGTTTTTTCGCATTTGCATGTGCTTTCGATGCTTTCCGCTTAGCAATTTTTTTTTTTTTATTATTACACTTTGACGTTTGTATGATGCTTTTCAATTTGTAAATTTGTAAAGCATGACAAAGTAGAACTGTACATGAGGCTAAGTATCTATTAGAACGTTTTTTAATGCGTTCATGTATTTTTGTACACGTTTTACATAATTGATATAATCAATTATTTTGTTGAAACACACTATGTACGATTCATATGTATTTTTTATTTCTTCAATAAAGAGAAAAAAATAAATCATGAATTTTTTCTTTGCTTATTTTGACCAACCCTATTATTTAAGCTATAATTTAAGCTTTTATTTTTTACATCATATCCATTTTTAATACAAAACATTAAATTTAAAAGGAATTATGTATTTTGAAATCATTGTTATTGATTAACTATTTATTTATATTTAATTCCTTTTATTTTGTACAATTTGAAGACACATACTATACATAATGTTTGAATTATTAGGAACGCTCAAAGGAGGAAATCGCGCAGCAGAAATCTCTTTTGGAAGAAACTACAACGGAGCTTGCCCGCAAGGAGTCTGAACTGTCTAAGGCAAAGTTAAGTTATGATGAAGAGAAGTCGAAAAACTTGTTGTTAGCATTAGAAATTGATCGATTAAAGGAGGAATTGGAATCTGAAAAGGTACAAAAAGTGAATATGAACGTTAATTTGGAAAAAGAAAGAACTGAAAAGGACTCGGCATTGTTGAGAACAGCGTTGATTTCTCAAGAAATTCAAATCGCTAAACAAGAAACTAAAACACAAGAATTAGAAAATGCAGAATTACAAACTCGTTTAGATAATATAGAAGAGGCTCTAAAAAGTAAGAATAAGGATTTTGAAGAAATTACGAGAAAATTAGAAGAAGCGTTACAACGGATTCAAGACTTTGAAAAAATAAAATGTGATACAGAAACTTTGGAAAGTAATGAAAAGGTTCTAAAAACAAGTTTATCCGACATGGAAGAGCAGCTAGGCGAAAAAAATAAGGTAATTCTTAAAATAATCTTTTAATTGTATTTCTTGTTTTTACAAAACATTTCAAACCTTTAAAAGAAAGATTTATTTTCAGTATAACAAGTACACATTTATCAGTTGAGGTTTATTTAAAATATAAATACAAATTTCTCATAAATTTTAAATGAAGCTGGAATTCTATAGAATAATCAATACTTTGAATCTGAAAAAACTTTATTGCTGAAAAAAAAACTGCACTACCTTTTTTTATGTATTATTATTTCTTTTTTTTTTTACGTAGGTACGCAAAATTAAATTCTTTATTCAGAGAAAAAGGTTGATTTTAATTTTCATCATGTTCTCTACATGAAATGCCCATCTCATAAATAGAAAAACAATAAAGACGAATGAATACGAAAAATATTTTTATCTCACTGTAGAGTATCAAGCATAGTAATAATATTTTATATCTGCAGACCATCAAAATTCTTCAGCAGCGATTAGCAGATATGAAAAAGACTCTTCAACGGGAACTAAGGGTTCCCTCGTCGTCGCTAGATAGTGATGCTGAGCCATCTGCAGCCATTCTTAACCCGAGTTCGTCTAAAACTGTCACTGCCAAGCACAATAATTCGAGAGAAGACGACGTTAACTTTAAATACCTCAAGCACGTTCTTATTAAGTTCCTGACCAGTAGAGAATACGAAGTTAGTAACACTTTAAAAGTTTACTTCATTTCTTGAACTTAGATTTTTTTATTTAAAGACTTGTAAACTGTGTTAATTATTTTAGGCGCTGCACTTAACAAGAGCAGTGGCAACGCTTCTACACTTTTCGCCAGAAGAAGAAAGACTGCTACAAGAAACGTTAGAATGGAAAATGTCTTGGTTTGGCACTAGACCCAATCTAGGCATTGGGCAAACAGCAAAAGCCATTCCACCAAGCTGATAATAAAGTGATTTTTATTTTTAGTCTTGAAGGTACTTTAAATTGTTACTTGTATAGGTCAAATACTTTGGTCTGTTCAAAGTGAATGAAAGAGTTTTAGAATCATAGTTAAAAATACCTCCAAAATTACCTTGATTAATAGAGGTAATGAGGTGGAGCTTTGTTTACTTAAAAATTACGAGTACTAAGGAAAAAATGTTTGATACATAGTAGAGCGAGTTAGAATGTTAATATTTTTGTAAAAACGTTTTCATTCTGGCAACACCTTTGCTAGTCGGTTTTAAAAGTCGACTTTTCACTTCATTGCACACACAAAAAAAGGCTTGAAACTTCGACCTCGCAGGAATTAACAAAACGAGTAGAAGCGTGTTAAGTATTTCAACGTATCTAACTTATAAATATTGTTAAAATAGTGATAATTTTAATTTATTGATTCTTACACGAAAACTGAACAGCCATAATAATTGTATGTATTTAATGCGAGAAATGAGAATGTGACGGTTCTTAATAAGTAGTGGATAATGTTAGTTTTTAAAATATGAGAAATTATGCTCGAAAATGTAACAGTATTTTAGATTTTAAGAAAAATTTAATCATGATTTTTTGCGAAATTAAATTATAAAGCTTCTAGTTGCTCTTCCAGTGTATTGTATAATAGTAAATGAAAGAAAAATTCTTTTAGAAGGTTCTAGAAACTTTGTACAGTAAATTATATGTAATTTTAAACGTTATTGGGATACTGACAAAAGTTTGTTAGCTTAAATTATTTGATTGCGTTAAAAATAGCTTTTTATTGAGATGCCTAGTTTAATGTTATTGATAAAGTGATAAAAATGAAAACTACAATCATGTATGATTTAAATTGTCTTTATTTACATACAACAAAAAATGTCAACAAATCACTCACAACATTCAGTCTTACCTTACATACAGTGATTTTTTTCTAAAGCCCCCATAAGTAATTTTTCTAATTAAAAAAAAACATCAAATGCTTTTTTAAATCATTCAAAAATTGCACGATTTGATTAAAATTATAAATATCACTTAAAACAAATTCATTTATAATATTTAAAGAATTGCGCATTACAATGATCACGTTTATCCCATTTTTACGAATTTTACGCATATTTAATGCTACAGTCATTTTTAAAAACATTCCTAAACGCATTTTGTAAATTTACGCAAGGCAGAATAAAAATAACGCAGTTCGAAATGAAATGTAAAATTTTAATTAATTCCCTTTCTAATTACTCCTTATGTCGGGCAAAATCTGAAATCACCTACAAAAGATTGTTGGGACTCTTGCTATTATAAGAAAAATCTAAAGCCTCTTTTTCACCTGGATGTATCTTTCCCGTTTAAATATTTTACACAGAAACGCAAATTCCAGTGCACACTCACGCGTACTACGCAGATATAGATACGCACGTATAACGCGTATATTGCCGAAAAGAAAAAGCTTAGCTCACCCTCATTAAATTATTTTCTCCTATTAAAAAGTAAATGTGTGTTTATTTATATAAGTTTAGTGATAACGTGCCATACCGAGGCGAATGCTCGATTTCACGTTGAGGCTTCGCACCGTTTAAAGGCTCGACAAATCGAGTGTCGAAATATAGTGCCAAATACCAGAATGCGACGATCAAAACGATATTGTTCATGAAATTGACAAGTTTCTGTCTCTGCGTTGATTGAACGAACGTATCCTTGGCAAGACAACGTTTCACACTCGCTTCACCTCTCTTGATAACGAACGGAAATTCACATTAAATTTAATTCTTACACTCTTGCCGAAAGGACATTATGCCTGAAATGATTTCGTGCAAAATTTACATTAACTAATTGCACCTTTAAAATAATTTTCCTACTTGACGTGTTTCTTTTTTAAGTGTTAAGAAAAATATGTTTTACTAAAAATCTACTAGCTTTAGACTTCTTCCTTAAAAGGTGTAATGCATTTCGAGTGCGAACGTTTCAAAAACATTACTTTAATAATAATGATAAAAATGAGTAAATACATATCATATTTTACATAAAAAAGAAACATGCCTAACGAACATATCGCCACAAAATTATTTATTGACCAAAGAACACAACAGAAAATTAAAAAACTTTTCCTAATTACAATTAATTCCAATTTCACTAATTCTACAATTTCAAACTAGTTGCATTTCGCTTCAGAAAGAACGCGCATCGTCGCGTCGTCTTCATGGACAATTGAAGGCTCTCCTCTCGAGAAAACAATAGTTAAAAAAGGCGTTCAATGTATCCGTACCCTTTAGAGTGAATTCGTCGCCATTGTGCATGAACTCCGCGCGCTCATTCGTACAACGTTCACGCGGGTTGACGTCGAGCTGATGTCGCTTTGCAAAATTAAATAGGCGCGTAACGCGCGAACTCGGGTGTCTCGATTGTAAAAAAATTTGTCTCCCAGTGCGTGAAAATCGCCGCATCGACGTCTTCCTAACACTAATTCCTTTCCTCCTCTTTTGTCGTGAATTTTTTCATTTTCCATTTTAACATTTTTCTCTCCGTAACAAAGATTTTCAATATACGTTTGTTTTAGAGTCGATGGGCGAGTATAGTAAAAATGCAAATAATCTTCATTACTCGAGTCGAAAAAACTACTAAAGAGTAGTAGTAGTAGTAATAGTACACATACGCAAAGGAAACACTATAATGTGTGATTTTTTCTTTTTTTCTTTGAATATCCTTTTCGTACTTTTTGTTATTTTTTTTTAAGTAAAATATCACGAAAGGTACGTCACTAGAGCTCGGATCGCTAAGCGAGTTCAGGGCGACGTACGTTGTTATTTATGTGTATATAGTAATATTCATTAATTTGTTTTTTTTTTTTTTTATAGTTCTCTCTCAATATCGCATCACTTGCATCACTTTCGTTCATTGCCACCGGCAAGCGAAAAGCCTTATTTGGTGTATCAGTGTACATGTTCTCTGCGTGAATGAATTTATTTTTACTGTTATCATTTGGATTTTTCGCGAGGTATCCACTTTACAGTTTCGCCGTGCCGGAAATGATCTCCTCGTAAATCTCGGGCGTGACTTCGACGTACTCCCCATTGCCTTTTCTGTAGTACACTTTGTCCTGGATCTTGCTTGGGTCAAAGCCCTCCTTCTGCAAATTGATTTTCTTGAGTTTGAAAGTACTAGTGAGCTCGAGCTCCTTGACGATTCGTAAGAAGATTGGTCTTGCGTAGGACGGCAGAGCTTTGTCAAGGCCCTCGGCGAGAGCCTTAAAGTCCAGGAGGCTGTCCGGATCGACAATTGCCGCCATTCCGGCTCTACCCTCCATTCCGGGGATCTGCAAAAATATTCATTATGAATTTAATTATTTAATACAGTATGAATTGTTAGCAAAATTGTGGGAAGAAATTTTAGCAATATATTAAACGGAGGTGAGATACAGATATTGTAATTTTCTACGTTGTTCATTTAATTTTTAAAATAAACTTTAGTTTTCTTTTCGTAGTACACCTTTTTTAGATGAAAATAACGGGTAATATAGAGGGAATTTAATGAGAAATGTAGAAAACTGTAATATTAACTATATGTAAAACATACATCTCCCTTATATCATCTTAAGATAATTCATGATCACTAATGGTTCTGAATCAATTTATTTGAAAAAATAGAGTGAAGAGCTTGAAAAATTAGAAGTGGCAATCTAGGTATTTACCCTTATTTCTTGCCTTTGTAAAATAAGATTATTTCATTTCACAATCAAAATTATTTCATTTCTATTCACACTATAAAAATCGTTTTTTGTAATTAATTAAATGTTAAAACTTAGAACTTGAGAGCTTGATATTTAAATTTTCAAATGAAAAAATTTTTTTCAAGTTTATAAAAATTGGGCTTGCTTCTGCTAACAGCCTGGCTTTGATAAAAATAATAATTGACAGCAGTGATCATTAATAGCATTTTCTTTATTATTTTTGTCATTGTACTTAAAATACAGACTAAATTTTACTAGGATTGCAAGAAAACGCGTTTTTAGCATGAACTATCTTAAATACATGTAAAGCTTAAAGAATTTAAGTTTTAAGAATTTTTAAAAATAAAACGTTTATATTTTTGCTTAAAAAAAAATTAAAAAAGATTAAAAAATAAATAATTAATTTCCTTTAATCATAAATACAAATAAAATGCATTTGGAAGCAAGAATAAAAGTATTGCGGTATTCTTGCCGAACTTTCTTTTGGACTTTTTTTCGTACAAACCTGCTGGGTGGCAGTTAAAGAGTACCGTTATAAAAATTACCTGAACACCGTAGACTGTGGTGTCTCTGTAGCCTGCTACATTACTGACGACGCCTTCCACTTCAGCAGTTGCAACGTTTTCGCCTTTCCACCTGAATGTATCGCCTGTCCTATCCTTGAAATAGAAATAGCCAAATTCGTCTTGAACTAGTATGTCACCTGAAAATTAAAATACGAGGTGTTTTATTACGTAATCATGAAAGAATTTTATACTCCTTAAATACATATTGTTTTTAATAAAAAAGAATATAAATTAGTATTTATAATTAATAGAAAGAAATACTTTAAAGAAATATTTAAAAACTTTCTATTGTTTCGTTAAAGTTTAATTTATCGCTACTTCATTAAAAAAAACTACAATGATGCAACATTTAACTGCAATATCAATTACTCGCGAAAAATTGCTAAAATTAATTGAAATAAATTTGAATCAGTTTTTACTTAACGGGATAAATCGTTTATTATATCATCATTATAGTTTCATGAATTATTCGGCTTACGTTTTATAGCGCGTAGAACCGGAAGAGTTAATTGATTAGAATAGAAATTATTCTTTATGTACAGTAAAGCAGGAATGAATTCTTAAATCATTATAAATAGCTCACGTTCTTACGAATTGCGACATATTAGTAATGGATACGTAATATATGATTTATTAATAGAGAGTAGATAGAAAAGTTAATATTTTTATAAAATTCGTTTGTTTAAAAAACTTATTATTAAAATAAATTTTGAAATTTTTAAATATTGCTTTCAATTTTTAATTACAAAAGTAATTAAACAGTTGATAAAAGCTGTTTTAAGAAACTCATTTTATCAAATTAAAAAATTAAAACTAATAATTATTCTTTAGGTGATGATAACTTCTCAAGAAAACAAAAAACTGCAAGTTATAATGTATATTATAGATATTATAATTATCGTAAAAAATAAAAAACTTACCAGTCAAGAACGCTTTATCTCCGTTGCTAAATACATTTTCCATTGTCTTTTCCTTTGAAGCTTCTTTGTCCAAATAACCGTTGAATTCTCTTGACGCATTGCCCTGTTTTATCAGACCAATTAACATTCCCGGCTCCACTGTAATATAAATATTTTCATTAATAACAATTAAAAACAAGAAAAGTTGTTCAACGTGTACCGTATGAAAAATACACTTACTTGGCTGAGCTCGTATGCAGAAACCATCAGGGCCTCTAACGGGCTCGCATGTTTCTGGATTTACTCGGATTATGGCAACAGGATGAAGTGATTTCGGTAAAAACGACGGCACAAATCCAACAGCACCAACAGTGTTATCGACGTTGACTTGAAGGAAAAACAAAAAACGAGGTTGGTTAAAACACTGATTTTTTCAGCTAATTCAGTTTTGCATTAGACATTTTTTACGCTTATTATTAGATCATTGAAAAAATATTGTAATGCAGTAGGAATACTGAGGCAGAATCGGTGAAATGTATTTATTATTATGTGAATAAAGTAATGCAACCTCACTTGTTTGAATATTGCCTAAGATGTTCATTTACATTACTATGAATATTATTAGCATATACTTTTTTGCTGCAATTTACTAATTAGCGGATGTAATGGAAGTATATGTTAAAAGGCAAATTCGATTTACTTACTAAGATTTGCATTTCCCTCACTCGAACCGTATATTTCATTAACTTGTTGAATTTTAAATCTTTCGACAAAACTTTGCCAAATCTGTGGTCTCATTCCGTTGCCAACCATTAGCCGCACGGGATGCCTCGAGTCCTCCGGTTTCGGCGGTGCCGACAGTAAATAGCGACACATTTCTCCAATGTATTGCGATATCTGAACAACAACAATTTGCAATTTTCAATTAAATAAATACGGCAACTTTACAATTTATAAAAAATTTTAAAAATAATTACGCACCGTGCAATTATACTTAATACAATCAGTCCAATAAGCGGAGACAGAGAATTTCGTTCTTAGTACGCTAGGAATATTCCTAACCAAAGCACAGCCGGTTCCTACTATTCCTCCAGACATATGGTAAAGTGGAATTGGATTATAGATTATATCACTATTCTGCCTTAGTCCAAGCATATGATAAGTTGCAGTCTGTACCAGCAAGTATCTGGAATTTTTAAAATAAACAACACAGTTAGTGCTTATATTTATTTTACAGATATCGTCTTTAATTTTTTTAGTTGCACCTAATAGGACTAGAGTTTTTTTAATTGTTTGAGAAAAGAAAATAAATCAATTTATATTATTAATTCATCATATTTTTAAACTTTGAAAATTCCAATTAAAGCATCAATAATTTATCAAGATGCATTAAAAATTTCGCAAGACACTTAATACATATTAGCTATCTTTTTAAAGCCTGCAGAAGTCAATACGATACGCCGACGAAATGTATATACATACAACAATGTATGCAGCTATATTCTGTTGTAATCTCATTCCCTTAGAGTTGTGAGGTCTCCCTGACAAGATTATGGATCTTTCATTATCTTGAGTACCGAACGGCATTTTTCTAGTAGTAGTGTCTATTGTGTTAAGTAATACTGCATGTATTTAAAATATGAAATAAGAAAAGAAAAATCTAGAAAACAGCTTTTATGAGTTTTTCCACAGATTTTGAAATTTCGAAATTCTAAAGCTAATTTTTGCGATTAATTTAAGGAATAATTATATAAAAGTAACCATTTTACTCTTACATTATCTACTTATGTAATATTATAAGTATTGAGTAACTTACAATTATACTTTTCCTCATTGCTATTTTTAAAATAGCATAAGTATTTATTCATTTGATTATCATTATTTCTGTATTTTGCTTAAAAAAATTAGCTGATCATCATCTTATACTCATATTTTTTAGTGGTGACATTTGATCAGAACTAGAGCCGACCTACATTCTACTAATCAATAAGCGTGAAATTTAAATAGAATATTCTTCCAATTGACGAATGTAAGGACCTTTTTTCAAATTTACTAAGAATTACATATAATCACACTTTATTTAAGGCACACTGCACAACACTTATCGGTTTTTGACTTGATCTACTTTCCAAGATCTACTTTTTATAATGCATTTTTATGAATACATAAAAATGACGAAAAGGAATTTCCGAATTCCGAAATTAACCCGCATACTTAGATAAATTTTTTGCATGAAGGACTAGTTTTACGCATAAAATTCTGAAAACTACAAGTTACCGACAAAAAAGTTAAATTTTTTTGTATTAAAAACTAGTTTCTTTACGTTTTGCAGCAAGCTAGAAACATTTCTGTACAGATTTTTATAAATTATTCATACACATCAATAAAGAGTATGTGAAAAATCTTTATTTATACTCTTAATAAAAAATCTATAATTTATACTAGTATAATAATAATATACTAGCTATGTCTCTGCTTTATGAAAATCAATAAGAAATCTGGATTCCATTTACTTAATGACGCAATTGTGCCAACATAATATATACCGTATTATCAGCAGATTTGTTTTTAAACAGCATTCAAAGTAGAACTTTAACATTTCTCGCGCCTGAATAACGATTACTAGATATACATCGGCGGTTAACACTTGCAGGCGATAAAAAGTACATCAATGTCCTCGAACGTGTCCAAAAAAATTCTCATTACTGATACAAGATTAGACTTGCCTGGAATTGGGGAATAACGCTGCTTTGGGCAGGCCAGTGGTTCCACTTGTATAAATATAGAGTAGATTGTCTTTGTAGCCAGGTTCCTCGTCTACGATGGGCTCTTGATCACTGGCTTTGGCCAGGATTTCATCCAAATTCAAAGCTCCATCCTTGTTCTGGGCGTCAGGTCCTTGCCTATATAGCTGAATGCCTTCTGGCAATGAGTCCAGAACGTCCTCGACAGCTGGAAAAGACAAAGAATCAATAATCACGTTTGTCGTAAAGAGATATTAAGACTGAAAGTAGGAACCCGATGAGTGTATGTTTTTATTATTCACTAACGTTATTTTACGACATGTATTTTTAAGGAAAATAATGAGATGACTGTAATTAGCTTTTGGTTGTGTATATAGCACATTTTGACCCTCATAAATGTAATAATGTTGAAGTTTTTAGGTACTTTTGTTTCAAGTTGCGTTCCACAAGCTATTTTAAACTTGTTTTTAGTGTTAATTTTTGGATTGTATAAAGGAGTCGTCATAACAGTCATGAATTTTCATGTTCTAATTTTATCAAGAATACACTGTGTTTCACAAACTTGATTTGCAACAATAATGACTATTTTTAATTAAAATCTGAATCTTAAATTATGTTAACCCAAAATTTAAATCGCTTATCAGAATAAAACTAGTAGAAATGGCCCCAGCATTTTTCATTGTCCATCTTTCACATGCATAGTTCTATCCAGTTCAATCCACTTTCGCTGGTGCACAATTTACAATTTCAAAACGAGATAGTCTTTAATCTACAATCTAATCGCCCGACTATTCATTTAAAAAACAAACTTCCTCGCGCCAAGTTAATTAAAAACAAAAAAGAAAAGGAACTCCAGCCGAGTCTCCCGTCAACCATCGACCATCCTTGCAAAATGACTCACCAGACGCGAGCTCGTCAGTGTAGATAAGGGCCTTAACTTTCGCGATAGTCAGGCAGTGCAGCAGGGACTGCATGCGCAAATTAGTGTTGATGAGGGCGGTGATGACGCCCAGCTTGCCGAGGCCCAGCCAGGTGGCGACGTACTCGGGCCTGTTGGGCATGAGGAGCGCCACCGCGTCACCCTTGACGTAGCCGGCGTTCTGGAAAACCGAGGCTATCCGGTTGCTGTACTTGTCCATCTGCAACAGAGACGGGAAAGGCTCCGTTTTTCACATCCAGTCAGCTTCGACGGCTCGCGAAGGCACACGTGGCTCTTTATGTTCGCGGTTTCGAAGGGAGTTAATCGATCGATCATTTTGGATCGCTTCTGGACTGCGGCGCGTCGATGTGATTCGGGGGAAGAATGCGGCTCTCGCTTTTGTTCGACAACAGCTGCGTTTAGCGTTAGTGGACGTTGTTTGTTCGTTCTTCTATTGATAAAGCTCTGCGTTTTTTTTGTGCGCAGTTGAAATTTGTCGGGGAATCTGTTTTTTGTTTTAGATTGAATGCGCGAAGGAACGCAATATTTTTATTAGGTAAAATATGAAAAAAAAAAATCGCTTTAAATATCTTTAGTCGCGTATCAAATTATTTTTATCGATATTTAAATTGTTTGGATGTACATACTTTAGACTTATTAGGATAATAAATACTGATTAACATCTTATTTTTATCAATATTTCATTTCTTAGGTTCAATATCAAGATAGCTAATAAGTACTGATTAAAATCTTATCACGATGTACGTTAATATCATTAAAATTTCATTAAACCTTCAAAATTATTAAAAAAAACACGCCATCCGAATCAATTAAATTACCCAAAAAGTACAGACCGTCTAATCCAATTAAAATTAAAATTTATTAAAAACCGACGTTCCCTTCTCCCCAAGAAAGTACTTCGCCGCCTAAAGCAGTCTAAAAATACAATCCCAATATCCTCGAGGGCCGCGACAAACTCTACCAACCGACTCGAAAGCTCGAAGGTGGGCTTCGCCCGCCATACTCACATCGGAATTAGTCCATGTCCGGTCTTCGAAGATAAAGCACGGCTTGTCGGGGTGCATCCTCACGTTCTCCCTGAAGAGCTTCGTGACCGTGGAATTGTTCCTGACGAACTGCTTGGACTCCCGATCGGCGTTGATGTATCGGTAAAAAAATCTGCGAACACAAGGCGAGAGAGGAGCGTCAGCTTAACCGCCGGTACACTCGCGTTCTCGATCGTCCACGTGCGCGAGAGACAGAGTGTCCCTTCGCGGTTGTTGAACCGCTCTCTCGCGCACGCAAGTCGTTGTACCAACGCGGCAGACGACCGGGGAAATATCCGATCGATCGGCCGACGAGGCGGCCACGGAGAAATAAGTGTGGCCGAGTTCGTTATTGTGTCGGTAATTAGGAATTGATTCCTGCTGTTGTTCCCCTTTTTCGGTGTTTGATTGTCGCCGGGCGATGGTAAGATTGGGTTTGGCTGCGTATGGATTAGCGACGGTGTCGTAGAGAACGTGCGAGACGCTGCGGTGGTGGTAGTAGGCGTTGGTTAAATATTTATGCGAAGGACGAGTTCATTCTCGACTGGGTTGACAAACGAAGCGTATGTATATATTTTTTTTTTATTGTTCGGTGCTTTGGGGTGAAGAGGAGAGGTTGAGTCGACTGTTTGAACGTTTCTTGCGCGAAATTCATTAGTTTTCTGAGCACTGCATACGGAAAAGTAAATGAACTTCCTTTGTTGTACTTCCTGTGCTTTGATGAGTCACTGACATGATATTACGTGATTAAATTGAAATATGTTTACAAGTTCACGCGCGTAAGGATAATGAATAAAATAATTAGTTAAATAAATTAGTAAATCTAGTTATTTATTATTTACAATGTAAATTAATTACAAGGAAAATTTATTTTAAAACAGAAAAGATCTTGGAATATTTTTTAAATCGGTTTTTAGTCGTGAATGGAATTTATTTATCAATGAAATTCGTTTAATATTCCTCTTACCGCTCTAAATATATCTTTAAAAAAAAAAAAATGTCATTTCTGCAGAGGTCAACCTTTGATAGCATATTATCATAATAATTATAATAATCAGACAATCAGAATGATTTTATCTACAAACGCATTTCATTCCGGTAAACTTTCATTTTTGTCCTTTGCAAGATAATGTTTTTGTAAGCTACCATTATCTTATGTTTGGCAGAGCAGTTTTAATTAACGTTCTTTACAATTGTACCGAGATGTAAATCTTTTGAAATCTGACCTGCGTACCTGCACGCAACGAGTATAGAATTGGATACAACGGTAATTCAACGTTAATAATTTAATTGAAATAAAAACCGATATGCATTATCTGTATTATGATAAAAAAATTATAGGTCAAAGTCCAAGTCTAAGTGCGACAAAGTTTATCAAGCGCTGTTTTTTAATTCAAGAATCATAAATTAGCAAACTAGAAGGCAATATTTGTTCGTAATCTTACTGCATTATGCACGATAATACGTTCGTCTTGCTTGAGAAAGGCTGTTTTTGTAAATATTTATTTCGATTCTGCTTGAGAATACCAAATTTAGAATCTTCAAACTGTAAACAGCAATCGACGATATTATTTGACTGAGAAAAAAAGAAATTTTATCTGATCAACTACATATTATGCAGTTAAATTTTCACAATAAGATGTTCTGTCGATTTAATGGAATTCTTGATTGATTCATAAAGAAACCTGACGTATTTCAATTCGCAAACTTGCTCGAAATGTTGATATTTTAATGATTCGACACATACAGTAATTTACTTTTTTAAATTGCCATCCTTTTTTAAATTGTCACGAAATTAAAACAACAATAACACAAGATAGCCTGCCTTCAAATAGTTATATAAAATAGATAACGGCTACAGAACATCAAGTTTACGTCAGCAATGAAAAACATGCCTCTTTAAATATAATCGCTTATATTTAAAGTTATAATCACCCATTTTCTTCCGCTCACCTGAACCCCCGACAAAGCCACCGGTTCAAGACTTCTAAACTAAGCTAACCCGCAGCTTCTTGTCTCTACGACACCGCCAAAGGCTCTCACACATCGAATATGCGTAGGCAAGTCCGCAAAATCAATCTGACCGTGACGACCACACCGTCGACACCATAAATAACCCTCTTCCAGCAATTGACTCCCCGCGCGTGACGTCAAAATTGCCTCTGCACCATCGAAGAGACCCGATCAATCGACCACGCGGCGATGCGCGAGCCCTCCGAATAATTAAAAAACCGTCGTCGGCTTCGATCGATGCCGGCCCGCTTCCGCAGTGTATACTCACTTGATGTCCCTGGGCAGGGTGCAGACGATGATGTAGATCTTGCGGTGGTAGGTCCAGAGGAGCGGCACCACCGTAGCCGCGAGTCCCAACTGGACGATCCTGGCGACGACGCCGAAGCGGGAGCTCAAGCCGGCGGCCGTCAGGCTGCCCGCCACGGCCAGCACGAGGAGCGCGAAGCGGACTTCCATGCTGAGGATGCGCGGGCCCGCCCGGCTGCTCTGCGGGAGAGTCAAATTTTTTTTTCTTTGGTTATAGTTGTACCAGGTTTTTTGGAGAGAGAAAAATGTATCCGCGCGCGCGGAGTTTGCGCCTCTCTCGCGATAAGATTCGGAGGCTAAAAATAAAATTCGCGCCGCTCGCCTCTTTAAAGCCGCTTTGGTATGTACGTGTGTATATATCGAGGAGGTGCGCGGCTTTAATGCCCCTCGCGAAAGTACGTAATTGAAGAAATCTCCTCTCTCGTCGGAGAGCGTTCTTTTTTTAGAGCCGAATCGCGGCGCGGGGGGGGGGGGGGGGGGCAAACGGGCGGTTTTCCTTCGAAGTGTGTGTGTGCGCGCGCCGCGGCAATTAAAAATAATTACTCCATTCTATATTCTCGGCCGTTAAAAGGCCGAACGCGCGTATTTTCCGCGACCCGATCTCTCTCTCGCGCGAGTCGTTAACGTTTCTCCCCGAACGAAGGCCTCCGACGTCACTGATCGCCGTACGGCGCGCGAGTGAAAATTCACGCGGCGGTCGCTGGAAGAAAAAAGAGAGCTTCAGCTGGTCGGAAACGGTCGAGCCAACCGGGGGGG
>UCOM01002152.1:0-29760 GCA_900474385.1 Ormyrus pomaceus | reverse complement strand
TAATAATAATATTAATAATTATAATAATAATAATAATAAATAAATATATTCGAATATATCATCTTGTTATCGTTTACGCCTACTGACTATAGTAATTATTAAGTTTAATTAGTTGTGTTTAGCTTTAAATATATCCTTTTATGTATATTTTGCCGTACACAATACAAAGTAGCAAAGGTTGTATTTTTTTTTATTTATTTTCAAGAGGCCATGACTAGACATTCAATTGTTATATATAATAATATGCATGTATAAGTATACAGTTAAAATTTAATAACAAGATGGCGGGCGGTACCACACGCGAAATGGCCGACGAAAGAACACTCGGCGTTTACTCATTATTTTTTAACCTCAGGGTACTGTGTTTTTCTTGACTTTCAGTAAAATGAAATTTCATCGCTTTTGCGATTGTTGACTCCCTGCTAGGGGGCTTCAACGAACGAGCAAATAATTGTTTATTTTTTCAGGTAACAGCCGATTTATTATTAGACTGTTCGCTCTGTTGGTAAGAATTTTTCACGCCGACGCGTTTCTCGTTATTATTTTTAGATTTTTCTCGCGTGGAAAAGGACCGAAAATGCCCTCAACTCCACCTCGTTTTTTTTCGACGGCAAGCCTCACGATGGTCCGGCAAATGTATATTACCTAATTTGTTTTTCTATAGATGTATTGTCTTCTCGTTATGTTGTAGTCTCGCGACTCTTGCCCTGAAATGCAATACGTGAAGCGACGAGAAACACAGCTTCCTTCCGTTAAAAATGAAATTTTTGTGCAATAACATGTGTGTGGATTATATGTATATAATAATAATAACGGCTCGCCCGGATGCGGGAGAAAACAGAACGGAATACGTATATAATATCCCCGACTAATCTTTATCTCTTTTTTTATTCGTCAACGTTTGTTTTTTTTCTTTTTCTTTTGGGTAAGTTGGTAGTCACATCCATGGACGGACCTCTTTTCTCTGGTTACCTCGCATCTTTTCTCTGCTCATCTCCGAGAAAAATATATGATCGCTCATCGCGCGCTTGCTCTCTTCCTTTATTGACGGTCAGGCTCGATTTGATCGGTCGAACGGTGAGAGAAGCGCCTCTAAGTCGAGTTTTTCTCTTTCTTAAATGACTACGACTGTACTATCGCGTTTGATTGACAGAGCGGAAGGCAAAGAAGCCGTTCCAGTTATTTTTTTTAAATTTTAGTTTGATTTTTCAGTCTTACCGGAAATAAATTGTGTTAAGTATGCAAGTAAGTAAGTACCTTCCCCTATCTCTTAACAGTACGCTCACCGCCACTCTAGTTTCTTTAGTTTGTGCGAACTCTCTGTACGGGGAGACTTCGCTCCACGATCTTGGAGATCGGATTTTCAAATTCGATGTTTTTTGCTATCAATTATTAGCTTATCGAGGCTCCTTTGCGAGAAAATCCCCCTGACCGCTCGAGATTTTCCTCGAAACGAAGCCGTTGCATTTTTTCTTCATTTCAAAATAAGTGTTTCGTCTCAATTGGGTTGATGCAAGTCAGTTGCAAGTCACTCCTTGCTCGTCTCGATTCAATGTTTCTCACTTACGCGATTACTAGAAAATAACGAAAACGATCATTCGCACTACAAGCGAACAAGTTTTTCTTTCTTTTAATCTCCTTACACTTGTAAGATTCTTATAACATCTTAGAATCGCACGCCTTAAATATTAATCACCAAGTTTGGCGCGTCTTTTTATACGATAACTAGGCATGCAACAATACAATGTACGAAGTGGTATTTTAATATTATTAATAATAATAATTAAAAATAGTAATCAATTATGCAAATCCTACAGCTTTAGCTTCGCTCTCTCGTTACACAACATTATTTGACCCCGGGAAGAAGAATAGTCCCGCGAAGAGAAAAAAACGACGGGCGCTCGTTTTCGATTTCTTTTCTTTTTATTTTATTTATTTATTTTTTTTTGGCGCGTACTTTGCGAACGTACAAAAATATATGTGTCATCTATCCGAACGCTAAATCCTAAAAACATTGTTTTTTTTCTCGTTTGTCGTTTTACTTTTAATAACCAGGGTAATCAATAAACCGAGCGCCACAGTCAACTTTCGGGTTTTGCGTTTTTCGTTTTTTCCTCCTCTTTCTTCCCTCTCTTATCTCTTGTCATTCGAAATTTTTTTAATCGCTTTTTGTTGTTGTTGTTTGTTTTACTTAAAGCGTAGATTTAAAACTTGGATCGACGTGCGTAAATTAATTACGTGAATAGCCTTCGGCTAACAGCTAACGGTTGGTTGGGTTTGGTTTCGACTTTGCCTGTCCCTGAAATAAAGCTACGGTAACTGCTGTGCAGACAGTTGCTTCGTTCGTTTCCGCACGGCGATAGAGGAAGGTCCAGGAAATTCGCTGTCTTTTTAACAAGTGATATGTGAAACCGAATTTCGTGGACGGCAAAAAAGAAGAAAACAGCTTGACCGGCACTTTATCTTTTTTTTAAAATACGCGGCTCGGCCGAGCAGTTTTCGGCTCGAGGCGAGACTCGCGCGTGAAGCTTCTCCCTTGAGTTCAGTCTTTATTGTACGCGGGTTATTTCTTCTCTCTGAGGTTTTAGTGCGTGATATGTGCGAAAGTAAAAGCCATCGTTTTCTCTGGAGTAACAACGAAAATCGTGAAATCAAGGGTGAAATTGAACGGAGAAAGAGTGCGCAACAACTTTGACGCGAGCCTCGCCTCTTGCTTTTTGTCTAGAGGGAATCCAAGTCTTTTATTAAAAAAATTTCTTCTCTTTGTCAATGCTTTTCCACCGCTGAAGACGGACCCGGATTTCCCCTGGGGCCGCTAATCTACGAAAACGATCGCTTATTCACCGAAAAACGTTTATGCACACAACGCCGTTTTTTAAAATCGAAAGTCGCTTGAGTACGTGTATAATATTATGTAATTTTACAATTAATTAGATTTACATAGAAAAGCACAGCTACTCATCAATCACTATATAGGATCTGGAATGTGTAGACATTGGTTTATTTTTGTTTTCGTTACCTTTCGTTCTCGCTAATAAGGCGAAGGAGGTGGTTGCTTTAATCCTTTATTATTACTTCTAGAACCGGCAAATCGACTGCTCGTTTCTGCTTAACTGGAATGATGCGGTACTTCCTCTTTAGAACTTGTCGTTTTTTAGGAACTCAGGGGGCGAAGGTACCTTGAAGGATACGGCTGAGGAGGAGACAGATTAAGGGAGATGCAAAACTAAAAAGTAAAATAATAAGAGACGTGACCAAATAAAACAAAAAACACAGTTGGTGAAGTAATGTGAACTGAAAATATTATTAAAAAGCATTTTACAACAAAAAAGATAACTAAAAAACAAACAAAAATACGCTTTACATTTAAATTAAGAACAATTGGGTTGTATCATTTAAAATAATAACATAACAAACCATACTAAAGAGAGACAGTGGTGTTTTTCGCGTTCATTTTCCCATTGTCGTGTCGCGTTGGCAAATTATTATTATACGTGCGCACACTTTTATTTTCTCGCTCGTCTCTCGCACATTCCCTTTCTTCTTATCCTCGGCAAAAATGAAACTCGCCTCCATCTCTCTATTCAACATTACACATGCTCGCACTCAAACTAATTCTTTACGTATAGAATTACAATTTAAGGAAAAAGGAGTTTCAGGCCAGATTTGTCTTAGCTCGAACGTCTCCGGCATAGAAAACAAAGCTCGCGGGTGCTTTTCTGGACAGAAGTAAAAAAAATATATAAATATATATTTGTTTGTAATCTATGAGTTATTTTGACGTCGGCAGCAGTCTGGAATGAATCTAAAGAAATTTTCTTTTCTGCCCTTCAAGTGACTGTTTAAGAAAACAAGTATACAAACTATAGCAACGCGACACCGGAAAATCCGTCGTACATAATATATATTCGATTGGTCGAGGTTTGTCTATGTTGTGTGTGTGTGTGTGTGTGTGTGCTGGCGTGCGAGGTTTTTCCTTCTCATCTTACTTTCCAAGCCTTTATAATAAGCAAGAAAACATACTCGATCGCTGTTCAATTTGTACCTGTGTATTTGTTGTATTTGTTTCTGTAATAGAATCTTAGAAAATTTTATTGTGCATTCGCAAGCCTTTATTAGCTCTCTCTTTGCTTTGTTTCCTCTCCTTTTTGTACAAGACACGTAAATGCGCATTCAATAATTAATTAATAAAAAAAGAGTTACATATATTTAATATATAAGTTCGTTAAATCAGTTCGGCGAAACTTATTCAACATTCGTCACTATCACTGTATATGTAGGAAAAAAAAAAAAAAAATGAGTGATTCAAGGAAAAAGTCTCATTATACGTTCTCTGTTTAAGTTTCGAAAGAATCGTCGATGAACCTTGGCAAGATCTCCACTACTTAATGCGTTTTTGATTTTTCTCAGTTCTCTGAAACTTTGCGAGCTTTTGCCGGACATTCGTTTTCGCGCGATCAAAGAGTCGAGATCTTGATCATCTTACAGCGAGTGGCAAGGATTAAACAACAAGTTAATAAAAAAAAAGTCAACTAGTGCAAATCATAGGAGTAAGTACATGACGGCTGCACCCGCGCGTTTGGCAAGTCGATGAGAGAGCGGCGAGTAGCCGAGCTTTTCGAGCGAACACAAAAGTCCCGAGTTTTTAGTTTCTCGCAAGCCGACTGAAAGTGCTGACAATCAGTGGTGTAAATTGTTGCGTCAAACTAAACTATTCGCTTTATGAATTTCATGTTCCCTCAAAATCAACAACTTCGCTGCAAGATTTATCTCGGACGTCGATCGAGCGATCCGATCAAAAACAATCGGTTAAAAATCCGCGAAATCCCGCAGTTTTCGAAACTTGGATCTGCCTTGGAATCGTCGCTGCCTCTTTCGCGCGCTGCATCCACGCGGCAGTGCTGCTTTTCTCCGTTAAAATGTAAAAAAAAACCGCGCCTACAATACATTATTATAGCAGTAATACAAATATAAAGGAGCGGATTAGGAAGGGCTAGTTATTGATAAGTAGTAATTAATAATTAATAATTAATAAGTAATAATTAATAATAGTCGCTGATAAAAAACACACATGCATTAAGTCGGCACAGCAAAAATAACGCGCGACCCATCCAACAATAATCTTAATAATAATTGATAAAAACTAATAAAAGGAATCGTGTGCTGTGAATTAATACTTATTCGCGCGAACCAGCTTGATCAACGTTTACGGAAAATTTTGGTTAACTAATAAAGGAGGATCACCGTCTTTTTTCGAAATATGAAAGGACTGACTAATGCGTTTGTTTTCAGAACAAAGTTTATACATATATATATGTATATATACATATATACACACACACACATATATTAGTGTATATATACACATATATCTTCCTATCTGCCTCTTCATTCGCTTTCACGCTCATTTCATAACTACTACTTTTTGGAAGGTGAAAATAAAACAAAAATCGAGAAACATGAACGGAAAAGAAAAAACTAGAAAAAATAAACAAAATGGAACAAAGAAAGGAAAAACCTAGTTAACGGACAAAAAACTAAATAGGCGTAGGAGGGAAACTCTTACGTGAGATTTACAATTTGTTACTACTATTTGACTACCACGCTACTAAAAAAAGTAATAAAAAAGTTTTTCTAATAATCATACAAAAATAATAATAATATTAATAAAATAATAATTGAAGAAAAAACAACGGATGTGGAGGAAGAGGATCATTTGAGCTTCGTCCAATATTGCGTTAGTTTGAGCGTAAAACAATTAATTAATAGTACTGACGAAAGCACGTTGCTAACAAACTCGTACGATCATTCTTTCTCTTTGTAGTTTCTTTAATTAAATACTAAAGTTTCTTATTAGTTAATAATTAAAAAGAAAGAAAAGGATCCGGAGAGTTTAAAGAATGCCGAACGAACGCGTAATACTGGGGGTTCAACTTACTTCCCTACTTTTTGTCTCATCCGTAGCTTTAAATTCTTTTAGTTTTCACACATTTCACTTGAAAAAGAATCAGCGAACTTCCCGCGTTCTTTCTAGCCACATGTCTTTTGTGTGCAGTTATGTGCGTGCATGCGCGCGCATCCGTGTGTGTGTGTGTGTGTGTGTGTGTGTATTTTGGAAACGCGTTTATCTTTGATTTTTACCACTCGAACGGATAAAGCTTTCTTTTCCATCTATACGACTGTCAATACAATCTGCGCTTCGTTTAGAAAAATTTGATTAAAAATGCCAATCCGCAGTAAAAATTAAGGTTAATTTACATAATACTCGCGCTTAGACGCTATAACATTCAAATCGTCGTGAAAATTTATCGTTTTGTACAACTTTATTAAAATTAACAATTTTCGCCCCAACGTTACAGACAAGCGTCTTATGCTCCATGTAAGTGGTGACCCTTGCAAAAACGGGAGATGAAAAATAAGGAAAATGGCAAACAAACAAGTCGATAGCTACGCTTCGAATCGATAAAAAAATGCAATTGATAATAACAAACGGTAGACCACGGTTTTTCAAAAATACAATTGAATGCTCGAGTCCAGCTTCGTGCGTCTTCTTTTTGTGTTGCTTTGCGCCCAGTCGTTACGGTAAAAAAAAAAAAAAAAAAAAAAAAAAAACGGAAAGGCAAAACTAGACACATGTTTTCGTATATATACGATAATAATAACGATCAGAGTAGTATTTCACACACGCTCAAAAATCTTTTTTCCGCTTACGCTCCTAAACTGGCGATCGTCGATTTATGATTAATAGAGGTATACAAACTAACTAATAGTATTAAATGCGAACGTGCGCCAAAAATAAAGCACTACTTATGTACGTCATATGAGTAAAAAATAGCAATAATAATAATAATAATAATAATAATAATAGAGTAATAAAAATTGTAATAATGCAATAAGAAATAATAATATTAAAAATAATCAAAAATATTAATAATAGTTTATGGTGCGAATGATCGTAAAATATATATATATGAAGGCTCGGCATAAAAAAGGGCGATTGTTCATAAATGCAAGTGTCGAGTACAACCAGTGCGAGCCACACGCGAAATAATTTCCTTTCATCCAACAATCAGTGTCGTTTGGTCCTAATCGCCGCGTAACTTCGGTCCTTTCATGTTTTTTTCCGTTTTTCTCGCTCTCTCTCTATTGAAACGAGAGGAGAGATACGCGAAAGGTTTCGTGGCCCGATTATGAGTGTTTGCATCTTTTTATCATGTGAGTATATGCGTGTTAAGTGTATATGCTAGGAATTCGAGGCAAGAGAATTGGAAACAAAAAATTAATTAAAAAAAATATCAACAAAATCGCCACCTAAATAACGCATCGTTTAATACACAGAATAATCACCTCTTTTCTCACTCGCTCTCTCATTTGTTATTTATCGTCAAAAGATATCGTAATTTTCGTTGAATCAAAAAATGCGCCTTTGGAGAATCGATCGCGCTTCTAGTTTTTTTTTTACACATTCAATATGTCAACAGAATGCAGAAAAAAAAATAAATCCTACAAAGTATAATATAAAAAAAGTTACACACGTGGGAAAAAAGAGAGATTATGCTTACAATGGGAGAGATTCTGGAAGGATGAATGAAGATTTCAATTGTTTTTTTGTAATTTTTTGACTGGAATCATAGTGGAATGAAATTAAAAAATGACGATGGGTGAAGTACAAAGTACATAAAGAGGAATGAGAATGGGGATGGGGATAGGGAAAAAGTGACTAGCGGTGGCGAGTTCTACAACTAAACAACAACAACAGTATTTTCAGTTTATAACAACATTAACAAGTAAGTTTTGTCGCGCATCTCTGTTTCATCTTCATTTCTTCTCTTATCTCTCTTTTTTTACTCAAATTTCCTTCCCTTTCCAATTCTCGCATCGTTAGCATTAATAGTAAATAGTAATAGTAGCAGCTTACTTTTTCTCGATATAAAAAAAAGAATTACATACAATTCGTTTGATCAAAACGGTTATTCTCGGGTTTCTCGAAATTTCCTCGTCTCTCCTCGTCGTCTCTTGAAAATGTTAAAAAAAAAAAACTAATTTATAATGCGTGTGTACTAGACATTGATATCACTTGGTGAGTTCGTCCTGCTCTGCTTCAGCTGACAATCCTCTCCCCCCGCCCCCCCCCCCTTCACACTCCCTCTTGTAATGTTTGACACAACAATTATTCACCCCGTGCGTACCTGATAAGCGGCGTATATGAACGAGTGTCTCTTTGCACATTTCGATATACAGCCACTCAGTGAGAGAGCCATATTGATTACACACACTTAAAAGATTGTAATACACCAAAGAAGAAGGGAGGGCGTCTGGCTTGAAGGGGAAGAGGAAGAGACGGCGCTGGCCAGAGAAAAATTGTCGTGTAGATGTGTGATGTATACGTACAGACATAAAGATGACAAAGAAAGGTAAATAAACGGTCGGGGGTGGAAGAGGGGCGAAGCTTCTTCCTCGTCATAGCTGTCGTCTCGGGTAGAGAAATGATAGGGTAGACCGTTTTTGCATCCTCGGAAAGCATTACTCCCTCTTGCTGCTGCTGCTGTTGTAGTTGCTGTTCGTGGCGACGGCCGCCCTGGCGGCTGCGCGTCATCGCTGTCGGCTCTATATGCCGATAGGAGGCACCTGCACGTAGCGGTAGATGTAGAGTCGGTAATCCTTGCTGGCCAAGACAACGCTGCCATCGTCCATGAGGGCGACGTCGAAACATTGGGCATGCTTCACCTTTGATTCCAGAGCCGAGACCAGCTGGCCGTCTTGCGTGAAGATGGTTAGATTAAAGTTATTGTGATTATCGGCAATGAGAATTTCGCCAGCGGCGTTTATGCCGACGCCGATTGGGTAGTTCGTAACTCCTTCGCCGCCGATCTGGCGCAGGTAGGTACCCTCGTAGTTGAAGACCTTGACGCAGTGAGCGCGATTATCACTAATGAAGATCTCCTGTTTGTCATTTACAACGACGCCGTTCGGGAACTCGAGGTGTTTCGAGCAGCCGAATTTTTGCAGAACGTTGCCCGCTTGATCGAAGATGATAACCCTCATGACTTTGCACTCGACAACAACGATACGACCTTTTGAGTCAACGGTGACACCGCGTGGATGTTGCAAGATATTGGCGCCGAATTTTCTGACGAATTGGCCGTATTGGTTATAGATCTGGATCTGGTGAGTCGGCGAGCGTTCGGTTACAATAATGTCTCCCGAGGTGCGAACAACCGCTACGCGATTAGGATAGAGGAGCTGGCCGTCGCGCTTCCCGCACTCGCCAAATTGGAACTTGAATCTACCTTCCTTGTCAAAAATCTGAATTCTGTGGTTGTTCGTATCAGCGACAATAATGTCGTTCTGCGCATTAACGGCAACGCCTGAGGGCTCCGTGAACTGGCCCTCCATAACTCCGAACTCTCCGAACTTGCAGTGGTAAATCATCTTCTGTCTCTTGATCTGCGACTTGAGCGGGAAGATGGCTGCTGTCGGCATAAGCTTCGAGGTGAGGTCCAGCACCGAATCTCCAGGAGCTGCTTGAGCAGCCGCGACGGTCGGCAGAGGGAAGTGATCGGCTGCGGTAACCGACACGGGATAGGGGTCCGTGCCGCCGTTGCTCCATTTCTCGTAAGGGTTGTTCATGCCATTGAGATTGAGGTCACTGATGCTCGTGGAGAAAGGACCAAGGCTGTTGGCGGAGGAGAAGCGTTTTGAGATGACGCTGCCGCCACCGCTGCCGCTGTCGAAAGGCGAGGGCGAGGTGCTGGGGCAGGTCGAGCCCGACGAGATCAATCCGTTGCTGTAGGGTCTGTCGAGTAGGAGCCCGCCGAGAGATCCTGCACTTCCGGGACCACTGCTGGCATTGCTGCCGGGGCCGTTGCCTACGCCGTTACCGACGTTACTGCTCATTGCCGTTGGTCTGGCGATCGGCGGCTGCTTGCTGGGACCTGCCGGTCCGTCGCTGTTACTGCGCACGTAGCCAAAGGTGTTTCTGACGCCCACTTGGATAGCCTGATAGTTGCTGACAAACTCGAGGTCCGCCGACTGGCTGACGACGTCCGGGCTGTAGCTGAGCATGAGCTGGATCTTCGAGTCGAGGAGTTTCTTGACCATGAGGACCTCGGTGACGGTCGTGTGCTTGGTGATTCTCTCGACAAAGTCCGAGGTCTGCTGGATCTTGTCGGCCATCTCGGTGGCCTTTTGCGTGACGACCCCCAGGGAGATCTGCTTCGCCGAGAAGATGGACTCGAGCTCCTTGAGCAGCTCCTGCTTGCGCTCCTCGAGCATCGATCGGTAGAACTGGAAGGTGTCGTTGATCTCGTTCTGTGCCTTATGGTACTGGACCTGGAGCCTGGCGACCCCGTGGTCTGCAGTCTTGACGGCCGCTCGGATCTCCTGGGCCTTGGCGCGGCAGTCCTGCACGGCCCGTGCGATCGACTCGAGCTGCTGCGGGCCCGCCTCGCTGATGTGGGCGCAGTCGTGCATGGGGCTCTGGTGGTCGGCGATCGTGCACTCCTTGCAGACCGGCACAGCGCAAGAGCGGCAGTAGTACTTGAGGAGCTCGCTCTTGTGGAACGGGCAAAAGAGGGCCTTTTCGCCGTTGCTGGCGCCGCCGTTGATGACGAGCGAGTTCTGGACGCTCGGTACCAGGCTCTGGACGAGCTGCTGGCTCTGCTGTTGGGCCTGGCTCTGGGCGGACTGGCCGTTGGCCTTGGCCTCGCCGCCGCCTCCGTTCGAGCCGACGCCGTTGGCCGAGTCGGCGAGCTTAGAGTCGCCGAGGTTGAGGACCCGGTGGCCCTCGAAGCAGTGCATAAACTGGTGCGCCATCACGCAGTTGGGGCAGAGGAAGTTGGCGCAGTCGAAGCAGCGCGCGACCGCGTCGGACTCTTGGCTCTTGCAGCCGGTGCAGCGGACGCCGCCGTTGACGGTCGTGTTGCCGCAGGGGACACCGCTGGAGCTGTTGGTGCCGGTGCCGCTGCCGGGTTTGCTAGCGGGGTTCGACTGGTTCGAGCCGCTGGAGAGGGTGCTGCTGCCGGAGCCGCCGCCGGCGCTCCCGGCGCCGAGTCGACAGCGCGGACAGGGGGCGTCGCCGGGCTTGTTGGCGAGCGGCGCGTCGAGGCAGAGGTCGCAGCTGTCGACGTCGCAGATCGCCGAGTCGCTCGCCGGGGGCGAGCTGCCGCTGACCGTCAGCGGCGACAGCGAGGCCAGGGAACCGAGGGAATTCGCGCGCGATTCCAGCGATGGCGTCGGCGAGGCCATCTTCAGTCAACCGGCATACCTGCAACAAACAACAAATAACTTGCATTACTCAGCGATAAAACTCTTAAAGCCTTAAAACTATTATCTTAACAAGTCGAGTCTTAAATAGGGAGTCTTAAATGGGAGTAGATTTTTTATTTAATGAATTGATTGAAAGCATCTTGCTAATAATTGCTAGCTTTCTATAAATCCTTCATTCTTCGACAGCTGTGGCCGAAAAATATTTTCATCTGCTTGGAAAATCCCATAAAGCATCTATTTTTAATGGCAAAGCACGATCGCGCTGGCTTGCACTATTTTCGGTCTCGCGCACGCGCTCCTCGTCCTCCTGTATATTTTCAATTCTGATAATCGTCTTTTCGACGGGATAAAAATACGAACGTGAGACGATCGTTCGAGCGAATTTTTTTTTTTTTTTTTTTTTTTTTGCACGGACTGGAATTTTTAAATATAGTTCAAAATTGCTATTGAACTTAACAAAGTAAAAGGTACATTAACAAGCTGAACCGGAGGGCAATCGCGAATAAATGGCGATCGACTCTTGATCAATCTCTCAGACTTGGAGGAAAGATTAAATATAGCCGGCGCTTCCAGGGAGAAGTCGCGCGCAAGTCAGCATACGCAACGTACGCTCGGAGCGAAGGAAATTTACAGTAAATAACTTGACGTGGCCAGCGTACCTAAATATTAGAGCGTGGTTATCGATTTCTACGAGAAAAATTATTCGCGATAGGAAAAAAGAAAAAATTTGTCGCAAGACAGGCAGTCTATTGACGGAGGCGGCGGCGGCGGCAGCAGCGGGAGATTACGGTAACAGCGTTCAGCGACGTTTCCCACGGACGTAATAACCGAGCGGCTTGTTTACAATTACGCGTTCGCCGATTGCGAACAGTCTCCTCCGTGAAAATTCTGGCTGGAGAGTGCGCAGCTTTTCACGACGAGTAAAAAAGATTCCTTTCCTTTAACGAGCGCGCGGCTTCAGCAAAGTGCTCGCGCTCTATCTTCCGCCAAGGTCACGATTGCCTGTTAGTCGCTGTCGGCAAGGTCAACGAACCCCTCGTCGGCGAGGTCTTTCTCTGTCGTAGTATAGAGGAGCTAATCAGGCCGAAATTCGCAAAGAGAGTAACGACCGCGAGCCTCGTTTCCCTTTCCTTTTACCCGCGCGCGCGCAATCGATCACGTAAACGAGCGTCGACGCAGCCGAGGTCATTAACGACTCGTTACGTTTTGGCGTCAGGAAAAATCCGGCTGCGTCAGCGCCTCGCTTCCTTTGTTGCGCGACCGCGACTGATCGACAGTGTGCAGCCATTTTGAAGGAAGCCTCCTCGGGGGGCGCATTTTCATCGTTAGACTCATTTTTTTTAGCGAGTAAAACTCAACTTCCCGCTAATTTATCATTCGCTCCCGGCTAGTCGCTTTTTCCTTCGCGGCATTTATTCAGACGACACTCTTACTTGTTGGACATAGCGCAGAGAATTATTATCAACTATTTTTTAGGCTATCCATGAAAATATTTTCCGCTCCCTGCGTCAAGTCCCAGGCAGCTGCAGCGAGAATAAAAGCTGTCGAGGCGCAAACGTTTGCAGCAGGTAAGTAGCCTCGAGCGGTAGGCGGCCGGGGGAAGCATCGGCCCGCAGACAGGACAAAGAGCAGCATCGCTCGGAGCGTCCAGGATATTCGCGCGAGGCTTCGTGCAGGAATTCCGATCGCGAAACCGAGATAAGCTCGGTAAGAGAGGTGAACGCTCTCACTCCCGCGGGAAGCGCGACAGCGAGCTTTCCTATCCGTACTTGAAATCTCGTGGTTATCGCCAGGAAGGGAGATATTAATATTGCCGTTTTTCCAACGAATAAAGTGCTCTTGAATCGCTTTGCAATAATTCGGCTGGCTGAGCTCCCAATTTAACTTGCTCGACACTCGAGAACTCTGAACTTCGCCTTCCATATTCCTTTATCTCGCTCGCGCGCACGAGAAGATCGCGAGGAAGGAAGAGAGCGGCCTCGCTTCCGCGCGCGCGCGCGCTGCGCCGAGAGAGAGGCAAACCAGTTTGCGCTCCTATCTAGCTGCTATATTGCGCAACGCGCACTCGCCAAAGTACCGCGAGCAAATGCCCAAAGTTTATCCTTTTTGCAGGGACTTTCCACCACTTTTATTTTTACTTCTCTATTTTTACTTTTTTTATTATATTCTAATAGGATTAGTTTAAAGCGTCGAGCGCACCAGTCAATATTTCCCATTCCCGCAGCGCGGAACACCCAACCTTCCAGTCTCTTTGTCTCAAAATCCACCTACAGCTCTCTTCGGAGAAAATCCCTTTCCCGTCAGTGGCTCTCAGCAAGTGCCTTTGCCGGTCGGCAAAAACCCAAAGGAAATATACCCCTCGGCATTTTCCTCGATTCCTAGCTTTCACGGAAGCCCGAGTCTCGATCCGCCCCCCTCGCTCTCTGTCTAAAAAAACGGTCTTTTGAAAAGGCGGCAGGCAGGCAGGCAGGCAAGCAGGCCGGCTGCAGCGTAACGGACATATGCGCACGCACAGACGGCGGGACACAAAGGAACGGGTCGGAGAGCGAGAGAAAGAGAGGGACGCGCATCTGTGCGTGTGTGTGCATGCAGGGTGCGTACACCCCTCGGATCGATGCGCGCGATGCCAGCCAACTGTGCGTGAATTTTCTCTCTCTCTCTCTCTCTCCGTCGATTGATTTCGCGCGAAACATAACCTCAACGCGAGCGACGCGCGTCGCTTTCCCAATAAGCTCGCACGGTTTCGATTTGAAAGTTGATTCTCACCTTGAAGAGTTCAAAGTATCCTTAATCAGTGTTGACGGTAGCACAAGAATTAAACAAGAAACGAACTTTAACAACACACTGGCGGTAGAGCAGCACGCAGCACGTCTGGCAGGAACACGCCGACGAAGAACTTGTCGCTCTGTCTCTCGCACTACAGAAAGGAGCCAGCAAAGCGCGCGCCACTCGCGCTCCGTCTCTCTTCAAGTCAGTCCCGCGCGCCGTGCAATACAAAACTGCAGAGCCACACGCTCTTACGGAAACCTTCACCCCGCTTCTCTCTCGGTTCTCGCGCGCCGAGAGCAAGGAGAGGGGGAGTCCCTCGCTCGTTCTGCAGCTCCAACGTTCGTCACCCCTAGAGACTCCCTTTTGTCTCTATCGGCTCAGCCGCTCTCCCCGCCGCGTTCTCTGCTTTGCAACAAATGCTGCCGCCGTCACTGCCGCCGCGGTCGGCCGGAGAGGGGGTTGAGAGGGAGAGAGCGCAGTTCGTTCGCACGAGAGGCGACCTTGGACGAGGAGAGACGCAGAGAGAGGGGCCTGGAAGGTTCCACACGCACACGCACACACACACACGTAGCCACGGCCAGGCGGACGGCCAGCCGGGCGAGCGAGCGGGCGGGCGGGCGGCGGGCGGCCGGAAACATAAGGCACGCCTTGTGCTCGCAGCCGGCAGGGATGACCCCCGAAGCGTCAGAATTTTCCTGCTGCTTTGGCGGGAAATGCAAGGAAAGCAAGGAAAACAATTGCGGGTCAGCCAGTCTGAGCATTTTCCTGTCGGGAATTACAAGCGATTCCTCAACAGAATAGATAAAACATTCTTTACCCATCGATAGTGAATTGATTTTTTAAATATTTATTATTTTTTTTTCTTAAAAGCCCAATCATAAAAAAGTAAAAGAACTGGCTCGGTAATATTGAACATACAACTATCTGGCCGTGATAGGCAAATTTCGATGAGTAAAGGTATTATACGTCGAAAGCGCGAAAATTCTCCCACCTCCGGAGAAAAAAAGAGCCGCCACTGCAGCACACAACAAGTAGTAGGAAAAGGAGAGTCACTCCCCGACGGTTATACACAGACTTGTGTGCGCACACACGGAAGACCTTGAAAGCGGCGTCTGGCGACAGCCCCCGAAATGCGCCAGACGCCCGGAGAGAGATGGGGAGGGAGATACGCCGGCAACTGCGCGCACAGAGAGGGAGGCTTTTCTTACTCAAAAGAGCCTGCCAGCTTTTTCCTTCCTTTGCCGGCCTTTTTTCTTCACTCGAATTCTTGCCTTTTTCCCTTCGTCAGTTGGGAGAAACTTTCTTCATTGGAATATAGCTAAACTTTTGTTTTCAAATTTTTCGAATCGAGCTCTCTAACTAGAAGCTAAACTACTTTTTATTAAATAAGAGGCTAATACGTAACGGTTGAAAAAGTAAATCTTAATTAGAAGATTAAATTTGAAAGGTCACTTTGAAGAAGGAAAGTTGTTGACAAAAATAACTAGTTGTTTGCTTGAAGAGTAAAGCTACGGTAAATGAAAAGCATTAAAATCTAAAATAGAATTTCGGACAGGTCGATTGCAGCAGAGGCGGTCTTTGCTCGTCGGCTGTGTTTTTTGCACGTCGCCATCGTCTGAGCGTCTCGTTGCCATGGCGACGACGCTGCGCTGCACATCGACCGGGTCTCTCGGCCGTCTGCGGGGGGTGGTTCGCCTCGCGTCCCCTGGAGATCCGCTATAGACCCCGCCAGCGGTGCATCGCCCTTCGCGTTCCTTTCGCCTCGATTACGCCTCGTTTCATTTGCCTACCCGATTGCTTCCTCTGCGATATAGCTTCGATGCTTTACTTCGATGATTCGCTCTTAGCTTCTGCTGGCCAGTGAAAACGTTGTTCGACGTACCAGCTAATTAGCGAAAGGAGGAGGAGCCATTGGCATTCGTAACGAGACGAGAATCTGGCGTCTATAAAGCAGTAGGGATGGTGCTTGTCGACGCCGCGGACCTTGGCGCTTGCTCTCGCGGGTTCAGGGTCACGGCAACGGGCGCCATGAACCTTTTCCTTTTTCTCAGGCGCGTGCCAGTCTCTGGATGGAATCAACCTCTTGTTGGCCAACATTTTTCAATTCCAAAATGCCTTTCGAGAATGTCTGCCTCGTCCAAAAGACGACATTTTTTAGGAGCCCCTACATCGTATTCGTACAATTTCTTAACTGTTGCTTATTTTTACGATCGATTAATTATCCAACTAGGATGAATTCGAGAAAATTGATATTATTATCGCGACACCCGATATAGTTGAGAAAGAAAAACAGACAGAGAGGAGGTGGTGCGTTCCGGACGAGCGACTAAATCAATAATGCCAACAATCATTAAAGTCATTTACGTCGGCGGAATATGACCAAGAGTCCAGACGCACTGACGATTTTTCATGCTTGGTTGGAGCTTAGTGACGGTTAGTCCAGCTTATGTATCTTTGCCTTTATTTAGTCAATATCACGGCAATGAAGCAGTTTCTTGGAAATGACGAAAGACTAGTCCAATTAAAGGAATTGCGATGAAAAGTTTATGAATAAATATGAATAAATTTGAAAGCAGCTCTCCTGCCACGTGCGAAAAACCGGCCAGAGTGAGGGAGGCTGCCGGCGCTGACTAGACGCTCGATCGATCGAGCGAGCGGATGCACCGCCCCTCCCGTCAAATCCCCGCGAACCGCAATCATTTTTTCCCTTTCAAAAATTAAACCTTCTCTACCTATTATGTATTAAATCCAAAGAAATCAGAGTAAAAATCATTCCAATGCGCTTATCTAACTCAGCCTCCGTCTTTTCTTTTCGTAAGTTGAACTTGCAGATGACAACAATATTGTCAAGCGAATAATGAACCACGGCCTATTTCTAATACGGCAACGGCGGCAACGATACTACATAGCAAAGTATGCATATTTATATGCCAGAAGAGTATGTACAATTTTATACAATAATAATGTAAATTCAATAAATTACCTTAGTAATTGAGGTTGGAGAAAAAATGGCAATTCATTTAATGAGAAAGGAATTTCATGTACGAAATTATGAAATTCAGAAGAATGAATAATATAAGTCACTTTAGACGAGGTTATCGCGAATACTGTACTGTGATATCTGCGTACCTAACCTTTCTTTGCGTTCGCTCTGTTTTATCGGCTGTAAGTCGAAAACTTGAAGCGCTCGCTCGTTCATTTAACATCAGAAATTTTAATCGATTAATTAAATTTATGTTTTTACGGCCATAAAAATTTCAATAGGCAGAAACAATTTTATTACACACGGCTAATCTTATTTCTTTAACTTTTAGTCATTTTTATTTTATTAAATTTTTCCTAATCAGGTAGCGCATAAAAAATTTATTAAAATTTTTATATATTATTAAAACAGAACATTCCGTTAATTTTTATTCTGTATTTATTTATTTACATTACATTTACATTAGCATTTACATGCTCGAGAACTGTTTTATTAATAATATTTATTTGTACTATTATTAATAATTGATGTTTTGAATTAAATCAATTTGACCCTATGTGAAATGTTTTTATCGTCCAAGTATTCAAAATTCTTGAGCTTCGCTTCGGACAAAGTCATTTCCTCCCTCTCGCTTGTTCAATTATACTTTTTCAAGAATTTCAATGTATATTGTCTGCCTTAATTACTTGAGAGCTTGAATTCTCCGTACCTCCAAGCCGCCCTTATTTTTTTTAAATCGCATTATAATTTCTCACGTTAACACGCAGTTAACGCGTTGAAAGAACAGTTTAAGAACTTGCATAACTGAAAAAATGATGAAAAAGTAACTTTTTTCAGTTATTTCGTAATAATTGAAGAAAATATGAATAACCCTGAAATAAATCTCTTGCGAATTATTGGTAGAGAAATTAATTGAGTGGGGCTTCTCCTTGCCCAAGAGTCTGCATAGTTGCACGATTTTTTCTCCAGAAGAGAAAATGGGATTTCGTGTTCACCTTTATGTTAGCTTTTTTAATTATACCGCAAGCGTTCTTTAGGATCTATAGAAAAAATAAATTAACTACCGTATTTCTGTCAATCCAATCAAAGAAAAACAAATCCCCTTCAATGGGTATTAAATTATTTTTCTTTTCAATTAAAATCGTTAGTCGAAAATAAAGTTTTTACCTTCCAGCAGATAAGCGGGAGTTTCCGAGTTTCCGAGTTTATTTATACACGAACTTGTAACGTACATTTTTGTAGTGCGATAATAAAATTAATAAAAAAATCTTTTATGACAAAAGTTTGAAGATAAAGAAGCATTTTGATTACGGCAGTTAAATATAAACTAAAACTTGGTTATTCTTTGAAACTTTGCCACTTTACTGAATCAAAACGTGTTCTCCATACACTGCACTGTTAGAGATATTAATCTAAAAGCTTCATAAATATATGCTGTCAGAAGGTAGGTTTGCGCGTCGCATCTTGTACGGTGTATATTTTTTTATTTTCTTTGAATTAAATAGTCAGTTATAAATTTCGATTTAAAAAGATATAAAAGATTATCGAAACTTTTATTTAACCGAAGAATTTCGGAGAGAATTTTTCAAATTTTCGTTAATAATTTTGGCGAGAGTTTTCAAGTTAAAAAAGCAACTAGGCCCAGAAATCTTATCTGATCTGATAGATGAAGGTAATAAGAATAGCTGATAGAAGAATGTGAGGCTGGTTGGAGCGGGAAAATGGCTTGTAATAAGAAGGAGCTGCTCTAAGCAAGCAGCCCTTTGGTGGGGGGTGAGCTTAGCGAGCCGAGGGGTCAGTGCACTTGGACGAACTTCAGGCTTGGAAGGTCACCGGCGCCGATTCAGCCGGGATCGATCGGGCTCCCCTGCGCCTGGTGGGAGTCGGCTCGGGACGCGCCTCGGGACGCGCGCGCACCGCCGCGATATTGATCGCCCGGGCCGGGCCACCGCCACCGGGAGGGTTAAGCCCTACGCACGACACTTACGCCTGCGCCTGACACTGCGCCTGCTACTGCGCGTCCAAATTATTTTTATCGAGGCGTTATCGCGCTTCGAGCCTACTTTTTTATTAACTCGCCATTTCAGCCAGTCCGACTACAACCGAACTCTTCCTTCCTCTAACTTGTTGCTTGACTCGGCAGCGCCACCTACCCTACCCTTCTCCTTATTACTAACTATTACTCAACATTCGACATTATTTCACTTTGCACTGGAGGCTCCAAGCTTCAACTATTTTCATATGTGAATCCATTATAAATAAGCTAAATAAGCTAATATTTAAATTTAAATCTGATAAATAAGCGATAATATAATTCATCTCTCTCGTCTGCCTTATCTCCAACAAGTCAATTAATCTTATTGTTCGCGTTAGACATTTCGCCGCGCAACGAAATCTTTAGAAACTGATTTGGCAGCTTTAACAGTGACGTTACAAGTGATGTGCAAAATTATTTCATTGAATTATTGACTTTGCTTAGCTTTTAAAGGAAGGAAGGAAGGAAGGAAAGTGACGATTCTCGCCTTGTTCTTTCCAGGCATGCCTCGCTCTTTGTCCTTTTCGCGCGAATCCCGCATGCGTTCGGGCTGATCGAGCGCAGGATTATTGATCGGCGCGCGGCTGATTGACGGATTTCATTAGAGAGCTAGGGCAATTGTAAATTGTAAATCGGCGATCGCTCAAAATTAATCCTGATCTCCACGGGAGGAAGAACCTCGGAATTAGCACTTTTCTTCCACTGCATTGAGAGCGCGCGATAATGGAATCGTACAGAATAGTCCCCCGGTCTCGAACTTTGAATTGGAAAATTTGATAAATATTCATGTGTTCTGTACCTAGTCCGACGACTTTGCGGCGGGCGCCAATGAATTAAACATCAGTCCGTTGCACCAAACGAACAGACAAGGTGCTTTTTATAATCAGATGATGCTTTCACGGATTAGAAAAAGTGCTTTGCTACTGCTATTGAAATTCCGAGTTATAATTAAAAACTCAGCTTTTGTTGGGTATAAATAATAGCTGTGAAAACTTATTTTCAGGCGAAAATTCAGAGAAGGATTCAGAGCCTTGTTTCTCAAATTTTCAATATTGAGTTTTGTCAATTTCCATTGTAAAATAATAAGAAAAAGAATAAATAAAGAATAAGAAAAGATGACGTATAGAATTTGAATTAGCAGTGGCGGCGGTCATCGACCGCACGTGCCAAGCAACCTTGAATCAGTTTTATCGCGGAGGCACATCATCGAGAGTCGAAAAGCAGCGTGCGAGCAAAACTTACTGTCACGCGGAAGTGGCCAGCGTTTTATTACCAACCGTAGTTACGTAAATCGCCTTTCAGGAAGCTGCTGACAACCTTTTTCTGACGAATCGGTGAGCTACTTTTCATCCCGTCATACGAAATCACTTCAATTAAGATTATTCAAACCCCTTGTAGTTTCATGAATTTTCCAACACTTTACCCAAACTTATTATACATTGAATAAAAAGTTCAATGACGGAATATCTTCAAAAAAAATTATTACATAGAATTTTAAAGCAGTAAAAATTTCAATTTCAATTCCCGAATAAAAAGATTCATGGCGCCCGTAGTAATAGAATTTTTAACATGTTGTACTATACAAGCGTTCCAGAAAGATCCAGGTAAAATCTAATAAATTTAAATGGAAAAAATCAAGGGTAATCGAAATAATTGCTATCTAGAGGTTTAATGAAATAATCAAAAAGTTCTGAGACTTTGAATTAGCCGCCAAGAGAAAATAAGTAATAAGGCTTTTTCTTTTTCCAGAGGTGAGCCAGGCAAAGCGCACACACCTGTGGCGCGCCAACGATTATTCTGTGACACAGTCAAGGAGCTTCGATTAAAGAGACCAATTTGTCTGTAACGTTAACAAAGTACTCATTAGAAAAATTTAAGGAAATTCCAACATCCTTTTTCCCTTAGATATTAAGGCATTTAGAAAAATAGGCAGAATCAATATTCGATCCTCACCTTCTAGCCAGTACCTCATGTATTTCTGAGGTGTGCCAAAAGTTGTTTTCACAACAATTGCTAATTCATTTATATCGACGCATCTTACACTGACTTAATTATGGATTTTCATTGCGGTAGCTGAGATTCAGATCATAGGTCATTCATTTTCATACCCGGCAGAATTTTTAAGATTCATTCAAGTTATACTGGCTGTTTATTTATTATAGGCGCCGATTAAAATTCAATAGTTTTTTTTTGTAAATTATGAGCTTTTCTAACTGATTCTTGGTGAATTCATAAACCCTTCAAGGTTCCTATAGACTTATCATGAAACTTTCAAAGTTTCAAATATTCGTTGCAGTCTTTAGACGAAATCCTCCTCACCGTAGAGAATAAAAGTGCTACAAGATAAGTCGAAATTTATTAATAACGTATAAGAGCTTGAAACGGGCCAAAAATCTGAAAGAGTTGATTGGAATCGTTCAAATAAAGGGAGAGTTCACATTGAAAGTAGAAAAAATTTTTGATCAAGTTGGTCATTTCTGAAAACAACTAAACTGCTTTAAATAAATAGAAAGTAGAATGAGTTGAATAGAAAAGAAAGCACTTGGCGATTAATAAAAGGAAAACTGGGCCCAGGGAAGTAAGCGAGTAAGCTGAGCGTGCGCAGGACAAGAAATGGGACAAGAAAGAGAGCAAGGCAAAGACAAAGGGTCTGCAGACATACGCGGAAGTGTAAGCGAATACACTCAAGTGCGCCTGCAGAGAAGATGAGGGAACATTGTCCTCTGCCAGCCCACACGCGGAGCAATCGTCATCTACTTCTCATTAAATGCTTGCCAGGAAAACTCCTACCCCTTTAACGAATATTTTCCTTATCAACATTTCTCGCCTAAAAGCGATCTTCGTATTCGTTTCGGTGCAGTAATTCATGCGACTCTAACAGGCAAGTTGGGAGGCCGCGCCATTCGTATACAACTTTGAGCAGCAGACCTTAATTTATCGATGAAATCACGCCGATCGAGCATAGTTTCACGGGACGAACTCGTTAGCAAATTATATAAACTTGCTCCGTAAACTCGGCCATGAAACAAGTGATTTTATCAAGGAATTGTTTTGAATAAGGAAAGTCGAATTAAAGAAAGAAACGCAATCGATAATAATGCTTGGATTCGAGAAGAAGAGCAGAAAAAGCGCCGATATCAGGCACAATGAACACACGCAGGAAGAAAGAAGGATGCGATCAATAGCTGCGCGAGGGGTGTAAAAGCGCAAAGTGAAAAGTTACACCTCAAAAGCTGCCGAGATTTAATAGTTATCTTTTTAATAATAGTTGTGCGTAAAATTTTGCGATTTACCTCCACTTTTTGAATCTTAACTTTCAAAATCAGCTTACATTTTTTTCATTTGAGAATTTTAATGCACTTTTTCAATGTTGAAAATATAAACTAAAGATGTAATATGTAGCTAAAGATTACGAATTAGCCAGTGAGTTAAGCTTGATATCAACTATGATTTCTCCTTAGCAAAAGAAGCTACAAGAATTATAATTACCGTATTTTAGGCGTGTCTTCGTCTCAATGCTTTGGTCGACACGATCCTCTGCTCGACTGCTGCTCACCTGAAATCATAAAATACCAAGCTCGTTGGAGAAGGTCCAAATCAATTTCACTTTTCTTAACTTAAAAGTCATTATGAGTTTCAATTGCAGTATACGGATTAGAAAATGATATTTTACAGTATTTTTCATATGTAAAAACTGAAAGCAGAAGTTGATTTTGATTTATAAACAAAATTATATTAATGAATTAGCACAGCCAAGATTCAATTGAACCTAATTATCTATCAGACTTCCAGTTCTTGGCTTGGCATTACGAAGAATGTCACTCAAGTATGCATAATGTCACCGTTTCTTCTTTCCATGCCTATACACCCTCTGTCTGTATATTATTTTTACAACTCATTTTTTAAAACTGCCTAAGATATTTAATTGTGATAACTTGAACCACTCTATTATTTTTTTTTAGGTTTTCTTTTCAATTCCCAAAATTTCCCCTTAAATTAATTTCTTGGGAAATAAGACATTGATGTTGGGATTCGATGTTGTAGTTCACCATTACATAAACTTTTACAGACGAAAAAAACAAATCCTCTTGATACTAGAGGATCCTCTCTTAAAAAAGTGATGGATGAAATCTGTCATTACATTAAGACGCCAAAATAGAGTATGTTTAAATTTGAAACATTAAATTTATAAATTAAAATGTTAGAAAATAAATAGTTAAATCAATGTTCCAATAACCTCAAAAATAAAATAATACATGCAAAGCGCGTTATGCAGCTATATTAAAATTGACGAAATGAACATTAATAAACTAAATTTAAAAAATTATACATTAAATAAGATTAAGAACTAAAATTTAATAATAAAAAATGTTTTCATGAAACTTCAATTTTATAATTTAAAAGTAATACAAAGTTTTGCGTGGTTTATCGCTTATAAGAATTAAATAAAAATAATTAGATATTAATACTTGATCTTATTGATTTGACAGTATCGGAAAGTAAAGTATGAGCTTGCTAGTTGGTAAAAAATGAAATTATTTCTCACTGCCAAGTACAACACTCATTTCTATAAATGTAAAAGAATTTTTGAGCCAACAATCTTTTTACAAAAATTGGAGTTATTTGTCCAAAACGAAAATACTTTTGCCTTGAAAAACTCCTTTTTTAGGGACAAAGTACTTGTTTTTATCGTAAACGGAATTTCACTTATCTGTAAATGAATCGATGCAACAGAAAAATCCTTAAGAGAAAAAAGATTTATTTCTCAGTGAAGCGTCATTCGACCGCGCGCAGATTTGAATCTAGCGTCAAAAAGAAATCCTCTTGATATAAACGGATTCACAAGAAGAGGATTTTCTGTAAGCTTTGAAGGCTTGTTTGTCGTTTTACAAAAAATTAATTATATTCAATGCAAAAAGAAAGTCACATTAGAAGGTCATTAAGAAGACCTGTTTTCTGAGTATAGAAAAAATCGCGGCTCTAAAAAACGAACCCAATAATACGCTTACTATTTTCATTTTAATAAGTAATAATAATGATTAATTCAGAAACAGAGTCTATATATATTTTTGAACTTTACCTGATGCAATATTTAAAAGTTATAGGTAGAAAATGATTTCTTCCTCGCTCAATATGACTTTCTACCGAAAGGATTTAAAGAACTTGATTGTAAAACAATTGTTTTTTCCAAATGTTTTGCCTGGATACCTTACATTAGAGAAAATCTATACAAAGTTCCGATTACGTGAAGAATCTTCTATGTATTATATATGTAATTAGGGTTTCCGATTATTATGCCTTGTATTAGGCAGTAACTTTTAAACAGCAAATAATTTCAGCATTCCATCTTTGCGAAAGCATATATTTTTCGGAAAAATTCGTCGTCTCTTTTAACTGGGCTGATTGTGATTTACGATCGTACCAACGTGAGATGCGTGCGATCGTGTATTGCCCGAGCTTTTCCACCTATAATCGCGGACGCAATGGAAAGGCTCTTTTGCATCTATGGAATTCATCAATCTTCCGATACAGCCATTTTACGAGGCTACAAATTCTCTTCTCATTAGAGATCAAAATTATGCGCAATTCTCGGAAACAAAATACAGAGCAAATAGGGCTTTTATGTTTTATACGAAGGTTTAATTAGCACGTTGAATTGTTTTATAATCTTAATATTATAAGTTGATCATTGCGATTTAAATACAGAAACAGCTGTTATATTGAAAATTCCAAAAGTTCAATGAATGCTATAGATGACATTAAGTAGCTCCGTCCTTGTAGTTCTTTCCTCCAACTCCCTAATGCATATTCGCTGCTAAAAGTTGGATTATCCAAGTATGATTATCCAAGTATCAGTTGGGTCATTGTTATCAAATTACACGTAACATCAAGCGAGAGATGGCTTCTCTCATCTGTAACGTAGATCGTGTACGCAGAAACAGGCTCAGTTAACAATAAAATCTACAAGAAGGAAAGTAACATTTAGATGTAAAGGGTGAACACGTATGCGAAACGCGTTATAAGAAAAACTTGAAAGGCACTTTTTCCAAAACTTACATTTTTTGCAATTGTCTAGAAAGCTCATTTTAGCAAGTTTTAATCGATTTACTGAAACTTATTACTTTCACAAGCATGGGGCTCGTCATCTTATTCCAACTAAACCGCAACTAAAAGTAAAAGCCCAAGTGAATAATAATAATACAAAAAGTTCATACTAGGTAATAGTATAAACAAAGTGAATTTTCCTTATTACGAAAGCCTCTCCCTCTCTTTCCAAGCCCCAGAGTTCCAGTAATTTCATTGCGTCAAGATCAAACGAATATCGATCTCTCACCACCACCAGCTTAGACCAACATCCGTGCCGAATAAATATGGTCGAGGCGGTAACCCCTCGAGGGGCCGATAATTATTTACAAGCAGTCGGCCACCTCTCTACGATTGGCAGTCGACAGCGCCTCCTGCGTTGCTCCCTCGCGAAAATCGTTAGAGCGGAGGTAAAGGGATAAATTCTCTCACTAAGTATTTCACTGCTCGACGAGCAGTGTATTTTATACACTCTTAAATAAATAGCAAGTCAAACGAACGTAAGACTAAACGCTTCGTTCATAAAGAAACGCACACTTTCGAAATGAGAAAGTTTAGAAATGAAAAAACGAAATACTATAAGGGTTATTAATATATAGCTAGTCGAAGAGGAAATTATTGCACATTTGCCGAGCGATAAAAGGCTGATGCTTGATGGAGTTTCGCGAGAGCGGCAGTGAGAGGGAGAGAATGGAAAGCGCGGAGGGTCAGGCCGGATGTGCCACGTTCTTCTCCTTCGTCGTTGCTTTGGCTTCGTTTCCGCACTCGCGCGTGGGCGTCTTCCCTCTTTCTCTGAAACAGGTTTTCGAGCCTCTCTCTTTTCTCAGGCATTCTTCCCCTTACGGACACGCGCAGCTCTTATTCTTTTTAATGCAGAGGAGAGATGCGCCTTTTCCTTTGTCCCGAGAACTTATCGATACCGATTTCTGCTACATCATTTCGAATGCCTCTTGAGAAAACTGTTTTACATTAAAATTAAGCAAATCAGATTGATCAATAGAATTTTTTTTGACTTAATTCAAAACCGTTTTTTCTCTACGTATATGCAGAAAACGAAAAAGATGAAAATTATTCTGTCTGAAAGCACGTTTCATTAAGCATGATAATATCCCTAGTAAAACAACTTAATAAAAATAATTTCTAAGCGCAATTTCAAGTATAAATACCGTGTGGGCAGAGTGAAAAATCCACGTTATTTCTGTTCCGTGATAAATCCCCTGCCTTTGCCACAGAGCGATTTTTCAGACTGACCTGTAACAGAAAAAGAGAAAAAAAAATTTTAGACTGATAAATGGAAGAAAACATCAGGTACTTAGAAAATGTGTCTTTTAAAAAAAAATCATGAATAATCGGACGCCAACACTTTCGATGCATAATTTCGAGCGTCAGACATCGAAAACGAAGAATGGAAGCAGGAGCGGGAAAATTCACCGAATTACTACAAGTTTTTTTTTTCACGGCAGTTTCATTTTGCCGTAATTGTTTTATATATTGATATTTTCATTCTAATAATTTGGGAAATATAGAAAAAAGTTGTATGCTTTTTTTAAAAAATAATTTAATCTAACAAAGACAGGCTCAAAAGTGTTAAATTTACAAAAAGGTTGGCAACATTTACTAAAAAGTCTAGTCATTTTTTGGCTTACGACAAGTCTGTTACCGCTTTACTAAAAAGATAGTAATTTTTCCTCAACTTTTCTCTCCGTCTATGAAGAAACCACGTCCTCTCAGTTTAACGTTCATATTTTCAAGCATTCTTTAGCTAACGTGTAGATCGAACATTTTACTGAAAGGAAGCGGATTTTTTTGTATTAGAACACGTATCCCAAAGTGATAGCAACAAAATCTGTGATCCAAACATGCGAGATTCAGTTTGATTGTAAAATCTGTGACAAGTATTACACAAATATTAAACAGTCAAAACTATACTGAGAGAAAAAAAAGAGTAAAAATTACTATTTTGTGTCGTTATTTCAGATTTACGAAGAAAAATAAGAATATTTACGTATGTTTTGAATTAATTACAATTTTCGATTTTAATATTTATTTATTCATATAGTAAATATTATTATTTTTCTTCTCATATCTATAATTTTCGATAATAATATTTACTATTTATAAAGTAAATGTTCTTATTTTTTTTTCTCATATCTGAAATAACGATACAAAATAGTAATTTTACTCCTTTTTTTCTCTCATTTTATTCAGAATGTGAAGCTGAGAGAAGCACAAATTTAAATATCGTTGAGTGAAATGACTCGAATCTGACAGAAAGCAAAATCAAGATAAAAAATAACACATATTTTTCTCAGTCTTACATGTAACAGTCCGCCTTAAAAAGTGCACTCGAACTCTGACGATAGCGAAAAAAGTTGAGCTATTAAACTTAAAAGTTGAGGGAGGGGAAAAAGAAGCGAAGAATATTGGGAAAGAAGGGAATATTATATTTGCGAGTCGAAAGTATTTTTTATTGGCGTTTCGAGAGTTTGTGATTGCGACTTTTCGTTTATCTTTGACTTAATTAATACTATTATAAAATATAGTAATGTTCATGCTGATCCAAAGACTGTTTTCGAGTTGCTGACTCGAGTCTAGTCATTTTTCGTAAGAAAGCTTAGCATTTTTTTGACTTTGATCCTTGTTGAATAACGACCTAATAAAATATAGTTTCTTCTCACACACTGAGAAGCCGAGGTTTGTAAAATTTATAAAAATATTTTTAAAAATTACCAACCTAGTTGGTAAGGCGATCACAGACTACGAGAATGAAAATTTTTACCAACTAGGTTTGTAATTTTTAACAACTAGCTTGTAATTTTTGCCAGTCTAGTTGGTAAAAATTTTCATTCTCGTAGTCTGTGATCGCCTTACCAACAAGGTTGGTAATTTTTACAAATATTTTTGAAAATTTTACAAACCTTGGCTTATCAGTGCATGATTCTGCATTAGGTATTTCGGGTTATAGGTAGTTGCGAGCCAGCGGCTTTTTGTTGAGATTAAAGAGAGTTTCCGCGGGTAAAAAGGCCTTTCGGCGCAGTGAGCAAGAAACTGGCCACTCGAGTCCTTTGTTCCTCGGCGGAGCAGCGCTTCGTCGGTGTACTGACCGCTGTTCGAACCTCCTCTCTTAACGTAGCGTAGGCGAGCAGGGTGAAGGGAAGGGGGGGGGGGGAGAACGGCACGGTCTTGGCGTTCTCATGGAGAGGCGGGGAATGCAAAAAGGCTGAAAAAGCGCCGGAGGTTCGCCGCTGCCGCGGATAAAACGACTGCGAGGACGAGGAAGCGAGGAACGCCGCCGTATACCTGCGCATGCGCTCAGAGCGGGAAATCATGGGAACGACGTGATCGCGATCCCTGCGAGCACAGAGCCAAGTCTTTTTTCTCCCGCAAATTTTTACTATTTTTCCAGCTAATTATTTCTGGGGCATTCGCCAAACCGAGCAGTTTTTTTTAATACCTGCTTACGCAATTCTGACAATGAGAAAAATTCCAGACAATTGCGAGATTCAAATTACCATACACTTTGTCTGCAGAAAGATCAGTTGGGTTACTATACAACTCTTGGATTATTACCCCCATTAGGGTACTTGATATTTTCTATTGTCACACCCTTTAACCCTTTAATTTTTGTTATTTATTGAACTAGGAAAATTTATATATTTTTTTAAACTTCTTTTAACCTTTATATTATATATATCAGATCAATTATCAAATAATTGGGAGGCTAATTGATTTTGGGCGAGGATTCGCAGCGACGGAAAAGGCGCGTAATAAATTCAGAGGTGAAGACGGCGGCCGAAACCGCAGGCCGCGATTCCTCACACGCAATTATGCGGCCACTGCGGTGTCCAGAGACAATGGCGATACACATACTATTGGTAAATGATAAAATCATAATTCGCTTCACTTATGCAGATGGAGTTTTCTCCGTGAAAAAAGCGCATTTCAGTTGGAATTTGCCTTGCCAAGAGTAATTAATTCCGCATTATCTTGGAGCGCGTAATACGGTAACTCGACGAGGAGGTGGCAAGGTCGTTAAACCAATCGATGAGAAGGAATGAATTTCATTCACACTTTTGCCTCTTATCTGAACGTGCAACAAGTGATTTTCCTCCATTTTTAATAATGAGCAGACGCAAACACTCGCGATTAAAAAAGGAAGCCCAGGGAGAATGTCTATTCTGCATGCCTTGATGGAGCGTCTCGCGATCTTATTACAAGAAGACTTGTAATCCGCGATAAAGAGAGCAAGAAGGAAGTCATGCACATCTTTACTCGCTAATATCCCTATTATCCGCGACTGTTAACTGCAAGACAGTAAATCCTCGGAATTTATTGCGCGATAATCGAAAGCGCGGAACTTGATAATGAGCAGGCTCTCGTAGAAAACTCCTCTTTCTGCGACTAATTGTAAGTACTGCCGGCAGCTAATCAGATAAAGGCGCGCTGCACAAATGTAAAATTCATTCAGCTACTAAAACTTGTCGTTATTACCGACTAGATTGAATTCTGTTTTTTGTTATAAATCTAGAATCCTCGGACTCGGGTTCAATGATAAAGAGAGAGAGAGAGAGAGAGAGAGAGAGAGAGAGAGAGAGAGAGAGAGAGAGAGACGGTTTGTTCC
>UCOM01002151.1:0-29755 GCA_900474385.1 Ormyrus pomaceus | reverse complement strand
GCTCGCCCCCCCCCCCCCCCTCTCGCATATTCCGCGTGTGCAATTTACTCCGCGAGCGGCGCTGCTGCTGCCGCTTCTCCCATTTACGCCCGACTCCCTCGCTCTCTCTCTCTCTCTCTCTCTCTCTCTCTCTGTACAGGCTCGGAGCCAATATTCCGCGGTATGTATTTCTCCGTGTCTATCCGCGCCCCTGCACGTGTACAACGAGGCCTGCATACGCAAGGATCTCCTTTTACCGATGGCTCCTCATAACCACCCCCCCCCCCCCCCCCCGTCGCTCCTGTAATCACCGGCGCGATAATGCAGAGAAAGAGGCGCAGGCTTCATCGAGTGTTGATCGCGCGGCGCTCCCTCTCTGATTTACGAGGATTTTATTGCTCCGGCGACAATTGGCCCTTCTCCGAAGAAGGGCCGTCCGTCCGGGCTGCTGCAGGCCGTGATTACGAAATTATGCGGCCCGCTCTCTCTCTGTCTCTCTCTCTCTCGCAGCTGTTAATTATGCGGGACCGCTGCCCGTATTATTGATTGCGTATATCGGGGGACACCGGATATGTGTTTTGCAATATTGTCGTTCACCCATCGGGGTGGGAGCCGCGCATAAAGGAGAACAATGGAGGCGTAACGGACGATTTCGGGGTTTTAATCCCGGCCGACGCTGATGCGCGCGCCCGAATTTTCCATTTTAATGCGGCTGAAAAGCGTTAATTGGACCGGCCGGAGAGAGGCGGCCGAGCGGACGCGAGAAAAAGTCGTTATTGAATATTTTTTTTTCCCGGGGCCGTTCGTCCCGCTTTAAGCTGTAAATGAAAATTTGCTGAAAAAACAGATTCTAAATCCATTGAGGACCGGGCTTTTTAGAACTTTCATTGTTGAATTTCATGTGGGAAAGCTTCGAAACTGAGTGTCCTAGAAAACTTAGGCATTTATAAAATGATTCTGCAAAACGAACTACTTTCGATCTGTATTAGTCTTGATTAAGGTAGAGCTCAAACTAAGTGCAAAAAAATGATCTGATCCCCTGACCACAATTCTTAATTATAAGAATTACATCTTTCTTTTTACAAGTGGAAAGGAAGATCAAAGAAGCTCTGCAGTATAAAATCACTCAAAGTTTTTTAGCTTAACTTTTTAGTCAGCCTGCCTTTTTACAGATTTTCTTTATAAAAAGCCAGGACATAGGTGAATTATCTAAAGCTTCTCCAACAGAGAACCAAGTGCTTTTCTGCATAAGTATAATGTACGAGATAGCCTTAACGCCAATTTCACGTAAAAAAATTATATCTTTAATTGGTTGTTAAAAAGTTAAATTCGCCGAACTTTCCTACTTTTAAACGCCTCTGTAAGTTTTCGTGCCAAGTTTGCGATTTATTATTAAAGGTGTTTATGTAATCTAGCACATAAGTATAAATAAAAAATACTTCTTGCTTACTACATCTGCATGGAATGAAAATTTCAACATTACTATATATAATACTCTTGTTGGGCAGATAAATTAGAGAACTGTCTCGTTGGAGTCTGTTTTAAGAGGGTCTTTATCTAAAATTCACCGAAGAAGTTTTTAAAATAATCTTTATAAAAACTTCAGAAGTAAGTTAAACAATATCAAACGACGTCGTTATACTCTAGAAAATAGCGAAAAATCAAATTAAAGCAGAGCGAATAGAATCAAGAACCGCGTAAAAGTCAACCTAACTCAAGTCCTTCCGCTCTTATATTCTGCATTTCAGCTCCTTTCAGCGTCCAGAGCGCAGAAGCGAAAGATAAAGGTGCTGGGCGACCGCAGCGAATAATATACAAATTTTGCGGCGGTGGCAGCGGCTCGAATTCCGGCGTGGCGCGTCCTGATGGTTTCGTGCATACATCCTCCATAATTCGTGGGAGGAAAAGAGAGAGAGAGAGAGAGAGAGAGAGAGAGAGAGAGAGAGAGAGAGACAGTGACCGAGAGAGCTCGACAAAGCGTTCCCTCGCGGGAAATCGGATCAAAAGCTTATACGGAAAAATGCCGGCAAGGAACGCGACAGAGGATTTTCTTTCTCCCTTTCTCCCGGCATCCCCTCTGCCTTCTCTCCCTGCGCTTTTTGCACTCGTTCGGATGCCGATGCAATCGGAAAACGAAAAATTTATAACCGCGCACCTGATATATCTGTGCCCGCGCGTATGGAATGCCTGGCTCCACTTTTGCGTTGTTTATGCAGGATTCATGCGTGGAATTTCAAGTGATTATGTTAAGAGGTTCGTTTTAAAAGACAGTCGTTTTAATAACTGGAATACACAATAAGCTATGCCTGCACATAAAAAAGCTATCGAGCATGTCAATATTTCGTAAGAAAAAAGCAGTTTATATTTAAGACAATATATTGCTCAAACGTAAACATAAATAACATTTTTAAATTATCATTTTCAAAGGGTCAAGAAAGTGGAAAATTTTACTATCACTGATACTTGGAGGAAAATTCCCTGGTAGCAAGTTCCGATAATATCGCTAGAATCTAGTTAAAATGTCCAAATCTAGCTAGATTCTAGCGATATTATCGGAAATTATCGGAAACTTGCTAATACCAGGGTTTAATTGCATTTATTGATCACACAAAAAATAAAATTTTGCCAATAAAATATTTATTATCCAATCATAATTTCAACATCATATAATTCAACGGCGATAAGTCTTTAATTTATAAACACATATTTTATTGTCAATTTTATTTTTTGTGTAATTCATTCAATTACACACATTTTTTTCTCAATGCGAAAGAAATTTTAATATCACGTATATCACCATACGTAAAATCACTTATCTATATTAAAAGTCCTTTCAAAAAATTAATTTCATCCTGATTTTTATTTTAATATCGTACCAAGTAAGTAAAATTCAAATATATTTATAAAATAAAACTTTTGCTTTTATAATTTTTTACTTAATGTATGCACTTCATAAGTTTGAAACTGGGTCATGTATTGATTAAGAATTCAGTTTCCACAGAAATTCGACGAATAGAACTGGACTCTTTAATAGATTAATTTTTATTTTAATAATTAGCGACGTTAAATAAGATTAAAAAACAAAAATAAATCCGTTTTACTTTTATGAATCATAGATTAGTATTGAATTCGTTATTAAATTTTTTTGTATTAGTCTAATGAGATCTGAGATTCGTATACTTAAATTAATTTTCGTTTAAGAAGGAAATAATTATATAGTATAGTTCCTACAATTATATACTCCTTCAGAATTCGTACTAACTCTAAAATTTATTTTTTCCACGAATATTTTTACCATTTTGGTAAACAAAGAAGACTCGTCAAACTAGTATAATATGCATTTTCGGAGTAATCCTTTTTTTTTTTTTTAAATAATGAAGTTGGCGAATACTAATAGCTCTCATTTCTCTTTCAGCCCCTCTTCATTTTTTTTTTTTTTTTTTTTTACCTGCAAAGTAATTGCAAAAACTCCGCCCCGCAAGCGTGTTTTTCAACTTTCGGAATATCGGTTTATTCGGTTGGCTCGATAAAATCTGCTCCTCCGACTCGGCCCATCGATAAGCCGATTGTCTCGAAGAGGAGAAAAAAAGTGACTACTTTATTTAATTTTATTGATATATTGGCAACAGGCCGTAAAGCTAAGATAATAGTCGTATAAAACAAGAATTTATTCTACGAATGACTGCAGTTGAATTTAAGCGATCTGCTTCAACCGACAAGCTGCTTTTAATTGTTTCTAAATATTTTAAAAGGTGCAATTAATGATTTATACTGATATATAAAGTTTAAAAGTTCTTTTTTTGTTAGTATAACTTTTAGTTAAGGTAGGTAGTCAGCGTTTTTATTACTCTTAGTTGGTGATTTTATTATTTTTATAATAAAAATAATTCGTCCTAATAAAACAATTAAAGCAACTATTTTCCCCTGTATTTTATTGTGCATCCGATAAAGCAAGATGCGCGAACTACGCCCAGCTCCTAAAACTGGAAGAAACATTTACGACGAAGCTTTACGGCAATCAACTGAATCATTTAAGCCAAGAAGCAGACAGAAAACGAGCGTTTACTCTCGAAGGACATCGACCACAATCCCGGCATAATTCGTATTAAAACTTGAATGAGAAAACGTAATAAAACTGAAGCTATTTTGAATTAATTCTACTCTCTACTACTATTAAGAATGTACTTAGAAATTCATTTCAAAAGTATCAAACTTTTAAAATGCTACTTGAAAATATATCTTTCAATAGATCTTAATTTTTAAACATTATTGGGCTTTTACATTATTATCCTTTTTTTGAAAATGCAATTAACATTTTTATTAACGACGAAAAAAATTATACGGAACAGGGTCAAAAAGGAGGAAATAGAGCAACCGAAATGTCAGATTTTGTGTCAACGTACCGAGGCGAGTTTGCGCACTTTCCCCGTTGGTTCTCTGCTCTTTCAGTCGAACGCATAAATTGCTTTTGTGCGGAATCGATGGCGAAGCTGAAGCGAGAGAAAAACTTTGCTCCGCCGAGTCTCCGAATAAGGACGAAAATGAATATATTTTAAAAGATTCAGCCAAAATAGTAGGCTTTCCAGATATAATTTGTAATAAAACGTGTACAACAGCTTAAATTTGATTTGATTTCTATCAATAAAACGTATACGGAGAAAAATGTTTTAGTAAAAATTACAATAGTGCATTTTAATTTGATCACAGACTATAAAAATCTAAAAAATTACCATAGTTTCTAGAAATTTAGGAACATGGTAATAATAAGTAATTTTTAGATTTGGACCAGTCTAAGATCAAATTAAACTGCACTATTGTAATTTTTACTAGAAAATTTTTGTCGGTGTATTTTTATTTTTCTTAAAGTAAACCAGGAATATTTTCGAGGCCAATTAGCAGATCGTGAATACACAGTTTACCCGAATAAAAGGATTTTTTGCCAGAATCCGACTCGTAATCGATATTCAAACGGAGCTGTCGCACGTTCGCCAGAACGACGAAGAATTACTCGCGCTTATCATTGCTTGCCAATACGTCAATCGCCGAGATAGTAATTTCATTACCAGCACTTGAACCAGCCGATGCACGCCCGACGCGCGCTGGAACTTTTTCCCTATCTCTTTCGGTCCCTTCCCTTCATTAAAGTAAGCAAGGGGAAATTCGATATTTGCACGTACACGCGCCGCGTAATCTGCGTTTTGAGATTCAAAACACCGTGAAGAAAGATACGAGATTATCGCGTGCGATTTTCTTTCGTTCGACTAATTCGTAAACAGCAAGCTTTTTCTTGCTGTATTTTAAATCTTAATTATCTTAATAACAGTTTATAGATATATACTTTAGAATTTTAGGTAGCTGCAAACAAAAAATAAGAGAAATAAAGATACAAAGGTTGAAAACTGCCTGTTTCCAATGAAAGCAAAACAACAAAAATTTACTAAACAAGCCTCATAAAATCAACCTAATTTTCCTCGGCGTGTGGAAAAATTAGGAAAAAAAAGAAAAAAGAAAATATAAAAGACATTCTTTTCTACGATATCAAAACGTGTAAGCCCGCAATTATTTTTTGTCGGGCGGTCTCATTAACGTTGAAAGTTTAATATCGCAGTAACTCAAGAGAGCGACAGAGATGAAACGAATGACGAAACTTAGGAAAGAAAGAATAAAAAGAGAAATAGAGATGTTAGAATTTTTCTTTACATTTTTTGGCAAATATTTTCCTAATGAAAAATTTTTACCAAAGTATATATATATATATATGTAAAGTACTACAAAAATGTAAGCGGAAAAGTGTCTCATGAGACGGAAGGAGATATCGTAAACAAAAAATTCTGATAACATTTTCTAATCTGATAATTAATTCTGGAGATTCTAACCGTTAAACATAAATGATTTTCATTGTTGAATGTATATATGTCTATATGTTAATGGATATATGCACGACTATATTCAAAATTGAAAATCATCCATTTGTAATCAGCCAGTATCTTCAGAATTAATTATCAGGATTTTTTGTTCAGGATCTTGGCTTCTAACCCGTAATACACTTATTCTCTCGGATTTTTGGTACTCCCTGTTTAAGCAAAGTATACTCTATATTTTTATTATACTACAATACTATATATAAGCTGAAAATAGATACTGCTAAATATATTTTTATATCTTATTTAAGGCAGTTGTACTGAATTAATATTTATCAAGGTTAACTCGAAAAATCTACGTCTAATTAATTGTCTATTAGTTGAATCACTGAATAACTAAAAGAAGCCTCCGCACGAAGTACTTTTTAAATGAGCCATTATCGCCGCGAGAGTTTGATTGTAATTTTTTTACGTTAATTGCGTCGCTTGCCCGGCAATCGACGTGCCGCGAACGAGTTTACGACGTCAATTTAAAAGTTAGAGGAGACAATAAACTTTTTCGCTCGAAAAACCGTCGGCGGACTATATGTCGAGGAGGAAAAAAATCTGAAAACCAAAAGAGAACGATATGAAAGCGCTTTGCGCCGGAAACTCGGCGAAAGCAATTCCTAAAAAAAAAAAGTTTCACCGAGCTCATAATGTACTAAGCAGGGTAACCGCGCAATAGAGGCAGATAAAGAGCACGGACCACGCGGGAGCGCACTTCAATTATTTCCATCCCGGCGCACTGCGAGAGAAAGAGGGAGAGAGAAATCCCAGAAGATTACGACAGGTGCGCCCTCGCACAAGAGAGAGAGAGGGAGATAGAGGCGGAATGCGAACCTTTCGGAATTGGCTGGCCGCGCGGCAGCTCTCTCGGCGGAGCTTATCCTCGCGTGATCCGCGGTTAACTAAAGTCCGAGAAACTGCACCGGCCGTAGGGCTCTCTCGCGCCCCCGCACAATGCTACATCATTTGCTTCGCCCGCTTTGTCTCGGCACTTTCGTCGCGCGTCGCGACCGCCGTCCCCGAGATTAGCTGCGGAATTCGACGCGCTGCGCTCGGTCTGTTTATGCGCGCGGGGATCGGAGTTGACGGCTCGAACCTTTTTTCGGTAATAGAGAAGAAATATTGTAAAAATTGCAAATAATCATATATACTGTAAAAATTACCATACTGTCTAGTAAAGCCATCACAGACCCAAAAAATTACTATACTTTGTAAGAAATTTTACTATACTGTTTGGTAAATTTTTCTATATTTACAGTAAAATTCCCTATATATATGTAAGAAATCTTACTATAGTAAATTTTCCTTTAAAGTATGATAATTTATTTACTTTTGACAGTCTGTGGTCGCCTTACTAGGCCGTATACTAATTTTTACTACACTTTTTTTCAGTGTATGTATACTTGTTGTTTTAGTTAGGACGGATTATGATTAAGTTCAAGTAGATTTTCGAAAATATGTTCCAAGCATCTATGATTTTAGATCGTTTCTTAAAAGAACGTACAACGTGTGAAAATTGTGACATTTTGCAAGAAGTTAACGTATTTCTCAATGCGAATAGGAAAACTTGTGGGTTTACTTAAAGAGATTAGTCAACAACTCGGTTTGGAGTTAGGTAAGTACCCCCAGTACGGTGACGTCCACCACAACCATCAAGCTTCTGACCGCAGCCTTCAAAGAGCGATCCCAATATCTATTGCAATTTGCAAGGTTGTTGATTTTCTTGCACCTTGCCATTATGAGAAGTATACTATTTCCTCGATAGTCAGACATGCTAAATCTCTTGTAATATTCATTATTATTTTTAGGATTATTTAAAAAAAAAAAAAAAAAAACAGGTAACACAAATGAAATAAGTGTCACAGACCTTCAGCTGTTTTATTTAATTTGTTTTAAAAATAAATATTAATAAACATGTAAATACAATAAATAAATTTTAAACTAATAAATTGAAAATTTATTCCCTGCCTGCCCCCCCCCCCCCGACTGCTGGGCTATTATTTAAAAAATCGCGGATGCAGCTTTGTATCGTTGCCAATTTTTTTACTGAACTGTTGATTATAACTCTTACCCTCGAATTTACGCCTTCTGCAGTGCATTATATCCAAAAAAACGTTTGGTAAAGTACTTTACAGTAGAAAAAAAGAACAATTTACAAAACTACAAAAAGTTTATTGCTTTATTAGCTCTAATAGACGTTTTTTATAATTTTCAAAATAGTTCAAAATATATATCATACAAATAGAAGTGGACTTTAATTTTATAAAAAAAACACGTGCGTGCTCTTGAATTTCAAATATTTTGTTTACCGAATCGCGAGAGTTCGAGTACGTGACGAAATTTTCAGAAAAGTAAATGAAGAATTTCAATCAAACTTTTTCACTCTGCCAAGTTCTATGAACCTATAACGTAAAATGGGAAAAATCAATAATATTCTAATTAAATTCCAGAAAAAGTCATCGACTGAAATAAAAGCAGCGAATAAAAGAGCATTAATGTTTGCAGGCTACTTTTTATTCAACGTCCCTCCTCCCCCCTTTTCTCCCCCCCCCAAGCCTCCCTCCGACCCGTTCGACCTTAAAGAAGGCGAAGGCGTTGCGGAGAGCATCGACCGCCGAGAATCCGAGAGCGGCGCGCAGCTCGCCGACGTCGAAAAGGCTTGGGAGACATGGCGTTCTACCCGAAAAGATCGCGAGAGAGAGCGACGGAGGGCAGGACACTTTTATCGAAACACGAGACCCACGGAAGATAAGGGAAAGACAAAGACTGGCTGGACGAAAAAAAAAATGCGAAGAAAGAAGAGACGCTTTTATGGCGCGATTCGGGAATGTTAATTTAAAAAGAATTATTGATTAGTAAAGCATTTTATGTAAAGAAGTGTTCAGAGGGAAAATGTGTTTGTTTTTGTGATTTACGTGGATACTTATATTTTTAAACAATCGTCATTAAATATTTAATAATTAATTATTATTTATTATTTTGTAATTTTGTTTATATAATAATTGATCATCATTAACAATTATTTTTTAAAATAAAATATTTTTTCTTAATACTTCGACGCCTGCAGAAACGACATTTTGGGAAATTGTAAATAGGGAACTTAAACTCATAAATTGCTGAATATTGGGAACGAAAATTCAATTTTGCAGTGGATGCGTTTGTTTTCCAGGATCAGCTTTTATACAATATATGTAACTGAACTATTTCCATATTTATGAATTTACAGAAAATCCAAAAACTGGTGTATAAATTTTTATAATTTTAATAAGTTGATGGCATGCATTGAATGAAATTAAACGAATATTATATTGAGGTAGAAAATTTGTACAGGGAACATTTCCCGAAAGATCCAATTGAGCGTAATCAAAGCAAATTCAAGATATTATATCTAGAAATGTTCTTGGAGCTAATTCTAATTGCGTTTTATATAAGTTTTTTTTATTCTTTAAACGAAGGCAAATATTACATAGTTTTCCTCCAGAGGTCAGAAGGTAACTTCATCCCACGAGTATCCTTCTTCATTTGTACATCAAGGGTTCGAGTTTAGAGTTTGTGTTTGAGACCCCAAGGGTTTAAAATATCACACAAAGGAAAAGAGAGAAGAGAGCAAGAGTTAAGCGTAATTATTATTTGCGGCAAGTGATCCTTATCTTCAGCAAACGTTTGCATGAAACTGCTTGGCTGTACAAAAATTAATTAATTAATGCTCTGATGTAAAAAGTAGATAAAGTACTGCTAGAATTATTGACTTATTAACTAGAAGTTAGTAAACTCTGGAAGTAATCAAAGCTAGCTAGCTTAGCAAATACAAAATAAACCAATGTGACAGAATGTAAAAATAAAATGCTTATAATGCGATATGTATTTCATGCACTGAGAAAAAATTTTCAGTAAAAGTTACTACATCTTTTTCCAAAAAAATTAGTATATTACATATTAAAATTTAATAGAAGTTTATCAATTTTTACTACAATTCTATCAAATTTTACTATATAGTATAGTAATTTTTTAGGATAATGCAATTTTGTGCCAGCATTACAAAAAGGTCTAGTATTTAAATAAAAATATTTAATAAAAAAGTATATTTAAGTATTTAATAAAAATTTTTATTATATAACATTTTTCTCCGCGTCTGAGTTTGCGTTCGAGCTGAAAAGTGAAACCATCCTCCATTAAAGGAACATACACGGGCCAGGGGGCCTTGTTGCAAAGTTACGCGTATCATGACTGGACCTCTCTCCCGACTTCTCCCCTTAAACAACAGTTTGAAACTGTCTCGCGCATGGCTTTGTACGTCTCATGTTAGGAGCCTTCCCCTATGTTTGGCGTCTCTTTCTAATGTCTTTGCTTCTCTTTGACTGCGTCGACTAAGCTTTGATATTCTAATTCAGCGCGAAAGGATCCTCGTCGCGCTCAAATGAGTCTCTCGCGCGCGAAAGCCCCTATATAACATGTATGGGGGAATTTCGCCGTATTTACGTAACGCTCCGACCCCCGGAATTTTTCTTTGCTCTTTTTATTGGCTTTATTCTGCGTAATGCTCTTCCTTTCTCTCTCTCTCTCTCTCTCTCTCTCTCTCTTCTGAACAATTCCGAGTTCAAATAGTCCGCGGCTTTTCATTCGAAGTTGGGAGGTGCAACTTGCGAAATTACGGTTTTGTGTGCGAACCCAGTTATGCGTGCGGGCCTGTTAATTGACATTGTCGGCAAAACTCATTTTGCAAACGCGTTTTCTACAATATTGCTTTCCTCGAGCTTAGGGCTAAGCTTTCGGATTATTAATTACACTCACAGATTATTCACCGAGAATACAAGACAATGTAGCTCGTTTGGAAAATCCATCGAACAAAGCGTCTAATCGCTTCCTCGAAAAGCCGATGCCTCACTAATGAAAAAGCTCGGCGTAAGATTACAATTGAATCGCGCCGGTCGCTTAAGCAAGCGATCTTAAGGGCGTATAACAATATTCTCGCAAGCGACGAGAGAGAGAGAGAGAGAGAGAGAGAGACGGCACGGCGAGTCTCCCGACGCAGCATATGAATAACGAGTGCGAGACGATCGAGTCCTCCTTCCCGGGGCGTTTTACAATGCGTGCCAGGGGGGTAGGAAAGGATTCCTTTGAGTACGACGGGCAGACTATTGCCTTGAACCTCTCGGCCCCTCGTGCACCGCGCCGAGGCGTACAATGAAAAATTCGTACCCTCTTTGACTGCGCCGGGTGAACGTTTCCTCTTGCTTTTCTCCTTAAGTCCCCCTCTTACTTGGTGAATGTAGTTATGAGGGCTAAATTAAATTTTATGCAAGTGCTGCGAGGGCGTATAGGGGGTTCATTTTTTTTTCTTTTTATGGAAATCAGGAAAGCGGGAATGCTTTGAGAGGCGCTTTTGATTTTTCTTTATCAAAGATGACGTGGACGGAAATTAATGATAATTGCTTGTGTAAACATTAACGGGAGATAATCTTCGCCAATATTTTTATTCATTGGAGTAAACGACCCATAAATAGACCGATTTTCGTTTAGTATTCAGGATTATTACATTTAAAAAATCAAGCCAACATTTCGCCAGCATTTTTATTAAAAGCCGTTTCAGGAATTAACGAATAAAAAAATTTAAGAAAATTTTGTACAATTTTGAGCGCTGTCGTGTACTGTCAGCTGGCAGTTAACAAATTTTATAAAATTCTCTTAATGTTGTTTTAAGTTTCCACCTCTGACTCTGGCTTATTGGCCAGTGACAGTGAGTGGACTTTTCCTCACTTAAAAATGTCCTCTTTTATACGACGTTAATCCCCGGAGAAGCTTGTAATAAAAAGACTTTTTTGGCTTCATTTTTAAAATATAATTTTTCCAAAAAACCAGGCAAAAATCAGTATATTTATTTAAAATCATCCGCGAGCACGCAATTTTAAAAAATTAAGCTATTTTCCCGTATCATTTTTAATGAATGAATGAATCATATTGGGAAGTTTAAGCTGCATTCACTGCTAATTCCAATGAGAAGCTGCGGCAAGGAACAAAGCCTATTATTCCTTTTTCCGCTGCTTCCTCGGCGCGAAAGTATCGAGTGAAAATTATAATGCGAAATCCAATATATATTGGCAGCGGGAAAACGGTATTACAGGACAATGCTCAAATGCGTTGACAAATAGTTGTCTCCTGGAGGATTCATTGATTACATCAACAATAAAACGGGACTATTGTCTTAAATTCTATTTAGTGTAAATTCTATTAATAAAAAATTAAAATTGATAGTTCTCTTTTAGTATTGGTTAAAAGTCAGAAAAAAATGTTCAGTAGTAGGAATCTACGTATGGTCAGACATTGGCCCCAAACTTTAAATAACCACTGAATTTCATCTGAATTCAAATATCTGAATAAAAATATTAAACCGGCACTGAATTATAATCGACTTTGTTGCAGATTTAAAGGATAACTTAAGCATAAACACAGGCATAAATACATAGGAGGCAGTTTCCGGATAGACCGTCATTACTTGGCGTATTATCCAGTGAGGACGGATTTAATTCAAGAAAGTTCGCTTAAAGTTGTATGACTTTCCTCGCGCATTAGCATTTCGCATCTCCGTAAAACTCGCCGCAAAGTACAGGTGGCAGGCAATCTACGCTCGCGAACTATACGCCGGTGTATATATAAGAGGCAACCCGGTCGCCTGTCGCCGCGCTCCGCGGCCGGGCTCTCGATCGGGAAATTTAAAAATCTTATAGAATGCAAAGTGAAAACTTGGTTCTCCGCGCGTCTCGTCGAGCATTTAATAAAAGCTCGAAGTCGAAGCCGCGGTAAGCAGTAAACAATCGCTCGAAAATGCTCCCCGCGCAAAAACTAAGTCGCAGCTCGTTACCCGACACAAAACTCGTCATTTTTCTCGAGACGCTATACTCCTCAATTTACAAAGCGCTCAATCGAGCTTGTTAGAGGACATTCTTCCTCGCGTCGGAATGAGAAATAACGGGGAGCGGGGGGGGGGGCGTCCGCACGAAATCCACAATTTTCTCCCGGCCAAAAGCAGCTCCTTCCCTAAAAAAATCAAAGGCGAATTACTGGCAGAGAGAGAGAGTGCAGCCGCAACGGCGGCGGAACGTTCGCTGACACGTTTCCGCACTCTCAAGCGGACGGGGGGAAGGTGTTTAATTAGGCTGGAGCTCGGCGCGCCGATGCGCTCTATTGTCGCCGATCGTCTCGCGATCTCGCTGACTCCGTTGAATTCGCCGACGGGGGCGAGGAGCTGCAGTGGAGGAGGGAGGCGGAAAAGAAAGAAGACTCGGAGCCGCTGCGTCCGCGACTCTTGAGCACGTACGAGCGCCTAGGCAGGCGGCATTTTTTTTGCCGCCTCGGGCACCCTTGCCGCGACCGAGAAAAATTTCTGCCAAAGCACTGCTGAAACGACGGACGGGCGCGCGCGGCAGGAGGAGAGAGAGAGAGGACTCGATTGAGTGGAGCGATTGTCGGCGCGCGGCGCGGGGCGCAGCCGCAAACGCGAGAGAGACGAGAACGAGGGATATTGGACTGGGCGAAAGAGCAGCGGCGAGCGGCCCGACCTATCCGGCTCTACGGATCATTCTTCCCTCCGACCCTTTTAATCGGGGCCCATTTATTACGATTTCCGCCGAGATAAACAAATCCTTTTTCGACCGAGTCGAGAATCGGAGGAGCGACGCTTGGAGGAGATTTTAGGTTTCGCGAACGAAGGAGAGAAAGTAGAGACGCGTTAGAGGCATATAAATGTATAACGCGTGGTATTAAAGTAGCTCGTAAAAATCCTGCCTCGAAGTGTTAAAAATTGTGTAGGTTTTACCCCGCCAACCTGTAAAAGGCCTATACAAATGGCCCGTTTTATTCACCCACAAAGCACACCGTGTAGAGGATATATCTGACTATATAATTTTCTTTCAGATATATAGGCGAGTAGAGTAATCTTTCAGACGCGTAATAAACGTTCAAAAGCCTTTACAAAACAAACGAAAACTGAAAATTCGGTGGACAGAAAGCAACCAGGTTATGCGGGAAGCAGGTTCGAAAAAAAACGAGGAAAGGTTGAAATTTACGCAAAACATAGACTATAATTTAACCTTTCAACGGCACCTGCGTAAATTCCGTCGCTCGGCGCGGCGGTCGCGGCACGTGTTTGAAGAGGCCACTCGAGAAGCGTGTGACCGCCAGTCGCGAATACTTTGCCGAAAAAATTCGCAGTTAGCCTGCAAAATTCTGGCGTTTCCATTCTCTCATTAGACCTGTGCGCGCGGCGGCGGCGTCGCGGGCAGAAAACTCGCAAAAAAAAAGACGAAGCGGCGGCGGTGGCGACGGCGGCGCACGGCGGCTTGGCGCCGCTCGCGCCATAAATACGCGAAGTGGGTAAGAAAAACGGTGTCGCGAGCCGAGTGCGCGAGCGCGTGCACTCCGGAATATGGGTCAGGCCTCTGCTTCGGACGTACCGAGAGAGAGAAAGAGATGCGAGAGAGAGAGAGAGAGAAATTGCTCCCAAGCCCGAGTGAGTGCCTTTGGCTCTTTAATTACGAATTATTTTTACGATGTATACGCGCCGCTCCGAATCTTCCCTCCTGCACACTCGCTCTTCCCTTAATGCCTCTCTCTCTCTCTCTCCCTCTCTCTCTCTTACTTTCTATCCGCTTTCGCGCCATTTTTTTCGAGCGAGAGCTCTGTTTCGTTCTCTCTAAATGCAATTGGACGAAGAAACTTTCGAGTTTGTTATTATAGACCGAAGTAATTTTATCTGTATACGCGGGAGGAAAGTTTTTGGCTCGTAAAAATACTGTTGTTGCGGCAGCACGATTTTAACAATAAGGGCAATTAAAAATGTAATTTTTCAGCGAAAAGAACCTATTTTTCAGTTTGAAACTGTCAATTGAATCTTGAGCGTTGCATAACAGCCACAAGAGCCAAATCGACTGGAAATCAAACAAGCTAATTAGATTCGATTCTCATTTTTCGTTAAAAAAAGAAAATAAATTGAACAGTAAGCAAAATCAATTTCAGTTTCATTTCAGGGGGTACGGAAAATTTATTTCGTAATTCAATTAACGCAAAGAATGGCGCGCTGTACTTTATAAATTACTTTTGAAAGTTAAAAGGGAATATACCCGGTGTATAGAGAATGTTTTTTGCAACGAATAAAATTGCATCAAGGTGCTTTAACACCCCCGAGTCCTTTCATTAGTTTTCCATTTCATAAATGTTTAACGTCTAAAATTGCGCCGTTACATCGGAGCCTTGATGAATCAAATGCAATTAAGACTCGGCGCCACCGTGGCTCCTACTTTTTTTTTTCCAAGACAAGCAGGAGTCGTTGCCTGCTTATCAATAGCGAAAATAAATTCACTCTCTTATGAATTAGCGAGGAATGTTTACGACGATCACCGGCCCGGGCGTGGAATGGCTCGAGACGATGATCGTTCAAGCTAAACCGAGGCTTGTTTAGCTGAATTACTTAGCTCCTCGAAGAGACAATGGTAACAATGAACTTTGAACCGAGGTGGGGGGGAGTGCACTCGCGGGGAGGGCTCGCCATTGTCGTCGAGGAGGGAAAAGAAGGCGTAAACAAAGAGCGGGAAGAGTGGGTAGAGATACGGGCGGTGCAGATACTGACCTTGCAGTGGGTGCAGTTGTGGATGACCGAGTAGGACTGGCCGCAGTCGTACCGGGCCAGCACCTCCTCGAACTCGCAGTGCAGTCTGGCGGCGAGGGCGTCGACTTGCAGGAGCTTGTCCAGGGCCCGGACGCAGGGGTCGCCGCCCCCGAGCACGGCCTCGAGCGGTCCCTCCCTGCCCGGGGCCAGGGCGTTGACCGCCGCGTGCTCGCAGCAGTGCCTGAGCCTTAGGCCGCTGACGAACCAGAACCGGTTCTCCCTGAGGCTCCTGAGGCCCCCGAGGCCGCTGCCCCGGGCGAACTCCTCCCGGCAGACGTCCCGCTTGTGCGACTCCTCGAGGTAAAAAAGGCACTGTTCCGGAGCCGTCGTCCTGTTGTGTCTGCCGGCGGGCACCTGCCGCTCGAGGACCTCGTCGAAGTGGTGGTGGCCGGTGCCGGGTTGGCGGGGGCAGGGCCCGGGGCAGTTCTTGGGCACCTCCGGCGGGCCGCAGCTGCCCTGGAGGTCGGCGGGGGCCGGGCCCGCCAGGTCGCACGCCGACAGCCACGGGTTCAACTGGTTCAGCTCCCAGGTGTATTCGTTGTAAGGGTGCCGCCGCTGCTCCTTGCCGCCCGAGGCCATCGCGAGCGGCAGTGGCGGCGGCAGCAGCAGCAGCAGCAGCAGCAGCGGCAGCGGCAGGAGGACGAGCAGGCGGGGCTTTAGCTCGCGGTGGCTCCTCTGGAAGGCAGTGCTGTGAGGGGGCTTGGCTCCGTCCAAGGCAGTGACTGAGTCCTCCTCCTCCTCCCCGTTGGCCGCCGCGCTCGCCGATAAGTCCGCGGGCATGGGCGCTCTAGGCTGCTGCGGGGGGCGAGGGGCCGGCGCCGCATCGCTGCCGAGGGCCGGCCTCGTGCTGGCCGCTGATCGAGTCAGCCCCGCTTGGCGTGGGCGTCCCGGGCCTCCGGAGCGCGGCTCGGTGCCCGCCCGAGGCAGGGCCCAGGACAGCGGGGCTCTTAGAAGTTCCCCTGCGGCGCCCAAGCCCTGCGACGGCCGATAGCTGCTGCTGGCGAGCTGCTCCGCACCTGCAACGCGCAAACCCTTTACTAAACTCGATCTCGCGCCCCGCTCGTTACGCGCGTTAATTAATCCCAAGCAATTGGGTACTTGGCGCAGACAACAGTTTTGACAACCGTCAGCGTACGTGTCACCGACAGGCCAACAGCTCAAAATAACCTTCCAAAGTATGTTTGTCAACTCTACAATTTCTTACGTAATTGCTCCCGTCGAGTTCGCCAGATGCATAAATTTCGTTAATCGCGGAATATACGATTGATCAGGGCTTGGCCAACTAGCAAAATTACACCTACATTGTCGCCGCGCCGTCTTTCGAGAAAGTCTGCGTGCTTTTTAAATTGTTTAATCAGTGAACGATCGAAATTCAAATTCCGGTATCGAGATTAACTGCTAAAAGGGCAAAGTCGGAAAAAGCGTTTCGCCCAACCTAACCCTTCTATACCGATGGCCAAGCACAAAATGGGATTAGTTAACCAACGGCGTACGCGTGTTTTTCCAAGCACATTTTCTGGATTAACCAAAACTCCGGAGTGCTGCGCGCCACGGAATTATCGGCGATGGTGTTTCCGCTTGGCAATAAAGTGGATGTCGGATATATTTATTCGCAGCTCGCGCTCGACTAAAGATAAAGGTAAATTCCGACGGTCCCTCTATTGATCCCGCCTGTAGGTATCAAGGTATCTAACCTGCAGCTTGTGTCGATCGGCGGTGGCGGCGGGCTGCCGGCTGGCAGTGGCGCCTGGGCCCGGTGGTAGCGGTAGTAGCGGTCTTCGGCGACGGCAGCGGCGGTGGCAGCGGCAGGGGCTGGAGCCGAGGCAGGGACGCCGCTGCTGGCCGCTCGGCCTTGGCTCCGGCCGCCGTCGGCGGAGGAGCGGCACCAGCGGGCGGCCCGGACCAGCTGGACAAAGACAAAGGGCCGCTGACGTTCGGCGTGCGTTCCACGGCAGCGCGCAGCAGTCCCCCTGCCGAGGCTCGTCAGCTCCCAGGACAGGGCAACGAGGTTCATGCTGCATCCTGACGCACAGCGCCCCGTTCTTTCTTGCTCCACTCCACCGTCACCGCTCCACTGCTACTTCTGCTGCGGCTGCTGCTGCTGCTGCTGCTCCTTCCGCTCCTACTCTACACTGTGCACCCACTGATATTCCGCCCGCTGCACTCGTCGACGACTCACTGGTGCTGCTGCTGCGGCGGCGGCGGCGGCGGCTAAGGCGGCTAAGGCCGATTCGACACACCCCTCGAGGCGAGACGAAGGACCAGCGGGCTTCCTCTCCGCTTGGCTGGCCCTGCTCGTGCACTCGATAACTCGCGAACGCGATGCATACACGAGGAGAGAGGCTCCCTGGACTCGCGCACCACTCGTCTCTCCTCACATCCCGCGAAAGCTCGCTGCTGCTGCAGGCTGCCAGTCGATCGGCGGATCGTTAGCGGGGGCAGCGTCGAGGGTGGACGGCTGCCACGGGGGGCTGTACTCTCGGGGGGCTGGTGAAAAAAAAGTGAGGTTATGTGCAAGTGGAATCACCCGCGGTCCCGCGAACGCGACACTGCCCGTCGCCTCTCCCACTCTCCCTCCTTCCAGCCTCCCGCACTCTCTCGCGCTCTCTCTCTTTCTCTCTCTCTCTCTCTCTCTCGATCGGATCGCGCGCGCAGCCCCGCGGTACCGCGCACGGTGCTCGGCGGCGGCTCCTTCTTCCCTCTTCTGGCTCTCACTGCAGCTTGGACTGTCCCCAAGGCAGAGCGACTTTCGAGAGGGCCTCACTCGGACGAATCCATCTTGAGCCGACGACGACGACGACGAGCCCCTCCTCTCTCGGGGCGAAAGCTCGCTCGGCGCACCTCCTCGGCCGGATATAAACGAGAGACGAGAGCCGATCACCGACGGGGAAGACGCTCCGGAGGGCGGATCACTGGAGCTCAACTCGCGCTGCTGCACCTCCTCGGCATCGTCGCTGAGGCACGCGCGCGCGCTCAACAATCACATCCGCGATTATCCGTGCCTCTCGCGTGACTCTCGCGCGCGTGTTTGCGCTCCAACAGACGACGGGCTGAGAGAGAGAGAGAGAGAGAGAGGCTGAGAGAGGGAGGGGGCGTCTTGGCGACGACGGCGGGGAAGAGCCCCGCTCGCACAAGGCTGGACAGAGAGAGAGAGAGAGAGAGAGAGAGAGAGAGAGAGAGAGAGAGCGAGAGAGAGAAAGAGAGAGCGGAAGCAGCATACGGGGAAGAGAGAGGGGAAGAGGAGGAGGCAAAAAGGTGCCGTCTGTCTCCTGGCCGCTGTGTCAATCGTCGGGGAGCATCGCCTCGTCGCCCGACTACTACTGCTCGGCGGATATACAGTCCCGAGGCTGCTGGCCCGGAGAGACAGAGCGCGAGAGAGAGAGCGCGCGCACACGCTCCCGCACGCAGACGCTGCTCTCTCCTCTCCTCCGCGCGCGCGGACACGAGCGAGAGAGGGAGCAGACACTGGCACACCTACGCCGTATACCTCTCGCGCCACTCTCGCCGCGATCGCGCACTGGTGAACGTCGAAGCTCGAGATCGATGTGCCCTCGGGCCGCTCGGAGCGCGCGCGAGACTTTGCCGCGAGGAGGAGGAGGAGGAGGAGGGACGGGAGGGAAAGGGTAGACGCCGCCGCCGTTGCCCGTCGAACGAAGCGACGTCGCTGGCAAGCGCCCGCGGGGAGGGGCGTCCGGAGCTGAGCGCGCGGCGCCTGCCCGACGTGCAGCCGACGTGCAGCCGCCGACGCCGAGGCCTCCCCCTGGACCACCGGCGGCGGGAGGGAGGCTGCCGCCATCTTCCCCGTCCCCGCCCGGGCGACCCGGAGCAGGCGCACTCCCTCCGCCCTGTTATGTGTGCTCCCGCACGCGCCTATCCACGTGCACACCTATTCCGCCAGCGGGCTGATTTATAAGCCCGCGAGCAGTTTACTATCCGTCTCGTTCCGCGGCCTCTCGCGCCTCTATAACGGACGATCGCCGATCCGCCTTTTTACGATATCCCAGCCGCTTTCGGACGGACGGGGGGGAAATGAAAATGCCGCCGGACACTTTACGACGGCCCGCGCGAACTTCTCGAGGAATTCACGTCGGGCCGCCCTTTTCGCGAGAGCCTTTTTTTTTAGATTTTTATTAATAGTTCCTAAGAGTTTTCACGGCGGACCGGGGGATGTGCGTCTAGGCGATATTGGAACTTTTTTTATTGCCGAACTATGGAGAACGGCTTTCGGAGCGGACGCGCTAACTTTTTTAGATGCGAAACTTGGATTTTGCCGAGGATCCAACGGGGGGAGAATGTATTATGTAGCTTACTGGATTGGAAGAGAAAGCTTTCGGAGGTTCGGGGTTTGCTTTTCTCCTGGTGCTAAAAGTCGCGAGGAACATTCTAATTCTAGATCAGCCGGGATTCAATAAGTGGGCCTTTCCTCGTTCGGCGACTGACTTATATACTATGACAGTTAATCCCCACTATCGTAGCTGTAAAATGCATAATGTATCATTTCATTCTATGGAAAGGTGTTGCTGTAAACAAACAATGCTTGATGCACACGGATGATTCTATGAATTAATTCTCAATTTTTTATCCGAATAATCCTTTTGACGCAATTTCATTCTTTATCTTTATAACATTTTAATATTTATGATGAATCTTTATTCCTTTGATTCTGTGATTGCAAATCAAGTCCAAAAAAAAAACTATACAATTTCTATGCAAACAACCTACCAGTCTATATAAGTATCCTGCTGCAGTTTTAGATTCCTCGGCTGAAAACAGTTTCAAAATCGCCTAATTCGCTTTTAACGATCCACGCTTAAGTTACAAGCAGCGAGCTTAAAAGAGGTCCGACGAGGGAGAGAGAGAGAGAGAGAGAAAAATCCGAATGGAGGTTAAAATTCTTCTAAAAATAAAAGTTTCCGCAATAATTAATCACATTCTGCGTAGGACTGACGCAAGTAACGAGAATAAGATCGTTATTCAACTGGCAGAGATAGAATTCACAATCTGTAGCTGACGCGCGATAAAAGAGGAATAACTTTTCAGACGCGAATCCTCTCTCCGAAGCGAGAGAGAGAGAGAGAGAGAGAGCGCGATTATTAATTTCTCGAGAATATAATAAAGAACGCGCGCGAGAGGAAGGGAGAGAGCGCGGGGTAATTAGCGTGTTTCGAAAAAGTCAGGCGAGCGCGACACCACCGCCGAGAGCACCGGGGGGAAAAATAACGTCTTGCGAGGTACACCAGTACACACGCTCGCGAGCTGTGTGTAGAGGTAGCCGACGCACGCAGTATGGATTCGCCATAGCCCGGCGGTGGTGGCGCCAAGACGAGATTTTCGTGGGAGAGGAGGAGGAGTGGGTGGCGGGGGGGAGGGAGAGAGAGAGAGAGAGAGAGAGGAGCCTGTACGACTACTCTCCGAGATTCGCAGAGCGCAGAGTCGCGAAAGCGTCGAGCACAATATCGGCAATCAGCGCGGCCGAGTCGTGCCTCTTTGCGCTCTCTCTCTCTCTCTCTCTCTCTCTCTCTCTCTCTCTCTCTCTCGAGGACGGCGAGGGAGGAAGGGGGGAATTATCACCCTAGCTGCGATTTACTCGTACACATTGATATGGAATCTGCTGCTCTTTCTTATGCCGCCGCTTCCTTTTTATGCGCTCGCTCGAGGGGCGCCTTTCGGATCTTCATCGCTTCTTACCTTCTGGCGCTGTAAAGATTCCTTGTTTGCGAATCGACGCCCGTCTCGGCGATTTTCACGCTTTTTTCTGGAGCTTACGGAAGGAGGGTTTTTTTTTATTTTACAGTATTGTATAAACTTTTCTGGAACAGTACGGGCGGAAGAAAAAGCTGTTCGGAAGTTTTTACTGCCTCGTCTGTAATTAGTCGATTGAAACATTTCTCGATTTAAATCCGGTCTCTTAATTCTGTAAAGAATTAAATAAAGAATCTAAATTAAATTGATAAAAATTCTGCGCGACATTAAAAATTTTAGAATAAAAAAGCAATTTTGAAAATAACAGAAAATTTTTTCTATAGCAAAAAACGTACTTGTTAACTAGTTTCTTACACCGAGTATTAAAATTAATAATTAAATGAAAAAGTAGTGGAATACTTAGTCGAGGTATGCTGGAATGACAGAGAAACCTCAAGCGTGAGAAAGCCCAGTCCTCCGCTATGTCTGAACATAGCGCGAACTTGTTCTACTGTATAAGCGAGACACGGTCTGTTCCTATTTCGACTGTGAAATTACATCACGCGCACTTAATATTTAATTAGGAACTTGTTTGTACTTGTGTGCTAGAATTCCTGTTATCCGGCACTTTGGAATTATCGATGTTTGAAATTAAAAAAAAGACGTATAAAAATGGATGGAATTGATTTTGTCGATTTTTTATTAATAAAATACTACATTTATTCAAAAATAGTAAAAAAAACTTTGCATTTCATATTCATCTGCGTACATTAACATTACATACATTCACTCGGCATTGCCTGCTAGATCTAAAATACCATATTCAAGCGTAATTGACAGGAAGTCGAAATTTGCGTTACATATTCAGATCTGTGCAAATGTTAATCTACCAAATATTTACACATTGAATTTGCAAATATTTTACTCGTATATACATCAAAAATTCGTATTCGTCAAAATTTAAACATTTTTCATTGTAATTATAAATTCTTTTACGAAAAAGTCATTCATGCTACTGAAAAATTCAAAAGTGTATTCAAACGTAATAAGCTTCATGTTTACACGTTTCTTCTTAACCTGGTAGCAAGTCGTACTATTCTTCAGATTCCAAAATTTGCCGTGCAATCGAACCAAGTATTTCATTGGAGTTATTTAGAAAATACATCTTTTTCTGCACTTGTCAAGACTCGCAAAAAATCTGCGTACCTTTTAAGAAAGCTTCTCATTCCCCATAATCAATCATACTTCTTTCCTTGCTCCGTCTCCGTTCAATCGAGATTAATTTTTAAAAGCTCAGCTATCGCCGCTTTTTTTCCGGTTGCATAAACCAGCAAAATATTTTTCCGCGAGCTCAGTGTTTACCTCTGGGGTAATTAGCTGAAACCGTGGACGAGGACTCGCTCCGACGTCAATGAACCAAGTCCTCGCGGCCTTGTCGCCGCCCCGCGCCAAGCAGATAGTAATTTAATCTTTTATCGATATTATATCAGCTATTAAATTGCGCGCTCATGGAGACGTCGCGCAAATAATGCGCTCAAAGCGCATTAAGTGCGTCCGAGCGAGAAAAATGAGGGATCGATTTTTATCCTCGGCCGTTAATGAATGAATTCGAAGCAAGGTGTTGTTTGTTTCATTTTTTTTCATAACTTTGAAAATTTGTGCTTTGTGCCTTGATCTCCCCCAGCATTTAGAACATTATAAATGGCCAAGAGAGTATAAAAAATGTACAGCAATTTGGTTGTTCTTAAAACTGTAATGAAACTCTTTTTTTAATTATTTTGAAGCATTATCATAGATTTAGCGAGACCTCGGAATATTTGTGTTAAGCTACACTTTTCGTTTTCAGCTGTTTTATAATCTCATGGCATATAGTTCAAAGTCTTTTAGCACTATAAATACTTTACTAAATTGTATTCTTTGAAATTTTTATTCGTGAAACTGACCAATTTAACAATCTTGAAAGCACTGAAAAACGAGCTTGTATAAAAAATTTATTCCGAAAAAGCGTGTCAATCAGTGTTTCTTACGAAAGTGGGGATCATCTTTCTTAAGAAAGTAAATAATTATAACGAGCACCGCCAACCAGTCGGAAAATTTTCCATCGCGAAAGAAGATCAACACATCAGGCAGCAATAACCAAACAAAGCTCCATATCAAAACTCCTTTGGCTTCATCGACTTTCGAAATAGTTCTCCAATTAAAAAGCCATTAAGCGTTGAAAGAGTTCCCCCGGAGCGCCGCCTACCGGTAGGTGACTCCTCGTACGCACGCAGTACACCCTCCGAAATCTCTCAACAGTAGCAGCAGCAGCAGCAGCAGCAGCGGCAAGGCAGACCCTCCCTTCGACTCCTCTCTCTCTCTCTCTTTCTCTCTCTCTCTCTGCTCCGAGTAGAAAAACGGCGCGCGCGCATGAGTGGCAGACACACTGCCGCGGCGCGCGCGCCCCGCGCGAAATTTTCGCGAATCGATTATTCGCCGCCGCGCCGCGCGCGGAGAGAGAACGGCGGCAGCTGCAGCAGCAGCGGCGGTGGCGGCAGCAGCAGTCGAGTCGATCCCTTACGCGGCCCTAATTCGCTCGGATTTCGATCGGCGCCCGCGAGAGAGAGAGAGAGAGAGAGAGAGAGACGCCGCCGATGGGACGCTAAGTGCCGACGGGCCGAGGCCACCTTTTATAATCGGCGAGGCGCTCGCTCGGCTTTCTCGGCGGAGGAGAAGAGAGGGATGTTGCCCTTTGGGAGGTGTCTGCTGTAACGTGTGTTTGCTCGGTTAATTTTTTTTTTATTTTTTTGATTGGACCGATTTTTAAGTACCCTGGTAGCAAATTAACCGGCGAAGTTGGTTAATGCGTTTTTTTTAATGGAGTCATTGTTTGATAAAATTGTTGACTGTACATTGAATAAAATCTATTGGGAGATCATTTTAAAAGATAAAATATTCACGACGAGCAAACGTATTTAATTATTTGATAATGACGATATAATAAGTAATAACCATCTGTCGTTTCTTAACTACAAAACTGGTTTAAAATTAGCTAGAAATTTTTTAACGACTCTACCCCGGATATAAGAATATCATTCATATATAGCTAATATTGACGAAATATTCGCTCAGGAAACGACCCTTTTTATGAAAAATAATAATTTAGAATTTTTTTTAAAGAAAATCTCTTTGTGGTAGAAAAAAAAGAACTTTTATTAAAACAGATAATATTAGCTGTTACCTCTTTCATAAGAATTCCCTCGCAGAATTCCGTTCCCTGCAGAAAGAAAATAAACTGCTAAATAAACGATATCGTATTAAAACAAAATTAACAGGTGTTTTTAAGTCGATATAGCAGCTGCTTAGCTTCAATAATTTCAACCGGATTGAACTTTTCATTTACTCTGTGCGCTTCTTTGAAAACACCTTCTTTCAAAGGGTATACCAGTATTGCAGCATATATATATATATATACGCGCATGTCAACGCGCTAAGTGGCCTATTCATTCATTGGCCGTTTTTCATTTTAATCCGCGCAAATCTCTTTGCCCGCTGGAAATCTCACGGATTTCTAACTGAATTAGCGCCGCGGCTGCCTCGCGTTTTGCGCCATTGAAATTTCATTTATATCCTCGCGGTAAATATCCGATCGACTCGCGGAAGAGATGTTTAATAAAAAAAGTTGGCTCTATACATTTCCTCAATCGGTGCTTTCCCTCTCCTCCGGCTTCGTTGTTTGCCTCTCTTCACTTATCCCTCCTCCGCTTCATACTCCCTTTCCCTCCCCCGTCACTTATTTTTCCGCCAACTCTTTGTCCCTCCCTTTCTCCTTATATTCAATCCTCTTTGTCTCCGGCGCTCTTTCGCTCGCTTTCTCGCTCCGCGCGCTACTCGTCTCTCGAAGAAGAAGGAAAGGCGCCTCTCTCCGGATTTCGCCGAGGCTCCCGCTACTTGTTTTCAAATTGATTCCACGTCATGATAGCCTCCTTCGCTGAATTGCACTCGATAAAGTTCGAGCCCGCCGGGGAAATTCGCCGGCTAATCAATTAAGTTTTAGCTGCATTGGCTTTGGCAGTCGAGCCTTTTTCTCTTCTTTCCCCCGGCCGGTTCTCTCTCTCACTCTCTCTCTCTTTCTCCCAGGCCCTTGGTAAACTGCAGACGAAAATATGCTCCGAACTCACTTCTTGCCCTACACTTCTTTTTTTTTCCGCGTCAATAAAAGGTGCTGTATATATTGTTGGGCGGGTTGATTTTTATGAAAATTTATCAGTTCTTGCAAATAATGTTTTTGTAATAAAAGGCATTTTAATCGTTTCAGTTTTTTTTCTCACTAAACTAAAAGTAATTTAATGCAATTATGTAACAATTAGGAATGTGCAAGATCGATGAATTTCAAAATAAAATTCACAAATCATCACCCTGTTGGAAGTTTCACGAGATTTTCAATTAAAAAAATTTGGCCAATCTACAAGCAATTCATCAAAAATTGGCCAAATAATAGTGAAAACTTTCAACGGAGCATAATAACACATTTTTTTAATGTTAAATAATAATTTTAAAACGTAACACTTGTTTTACCTGAGGACATTTTATCACCAGAAACTTTCAGCAGATAATGACTACTCCACGTAAAATTTTCCGGGCTAATCCACTGCAATTAAAATTGAATGAGGTAATAATTCGAGTTCTGCTCTTTTGCCGCTTATCCAGAAAATTATTTGAGTTTGCGAAATATTCCGATGCCGCTGTTAAACACATTATTATTAGCTTAATATCATTCGTGCGGTTATCCGATAATACGCGAACGGATCAAACATCTCAAATGACAAGCAAAATCATTTTTAATTTTGATCGCCACGCATAATTATAATTCATAAAGTTTCATTCAATTAATTAAACAAATTAATTTCAAAATTATTTATGTCGCGGTTTACAAGTTAAATATTTTTTACCTAAAAATTATTAATTCAATTGATAAAAATAAAAGTTTGGTTTTGGCTTATAATAGGACATGTGATATTATAGTGCAAACTTAAATCAAACTAGATAATGAAAGAATTCACAGATCTTTTACAGTAATTTCACTATAATTTGCTCATTGTATAAAAAAAAATAATTCTTGACACTGTCCAACTACTACTCCCTATTACAAAGCACTCTTCGCACCAAACAATAAAAGCTTGATTAATGCACCCACTTGGATTTTAGACAATTTTAAATTAAACACGAGCCTTTAGCAATATCTATAAGTACTCCAAAAAAAGAAAAAAAAAAAGAAAAACGGGGGCACGATCTTTTGAATCGCCCGACACGACGTTTCTCGAACGACATTCCACTCGATAAATTCCGCTCTTCTTTTCCCAGCGGCTCATCGAGACTTCGACTACCGCTCCTTTCTTTCTCTCTATCTCTTTTTCCCGACTCTTCTTTTCATAAACTGTCCTTTTCTCCACCTCTTTTACATCCGCATGAAAATCTTTACAAAAGAGTCTTCAAACGAATACACACATTTTTTTTCCTCAATGCACTTATTTATCAAGAGAATAAAAGATCGCAGCTGTTAAAGATGCTCACATTGTACTCTTAATTTTTGCAAAATTACTCAATAACACGTTTAAGGGTGCGCAATTCGCAAGCTTTTAAAAACTCTGCATAAATAAAAATCTTTGATTGAAAAAAAAAAAAAAAGCGTGTAAGTACATCCATAAATTCTTATCAAGGACCACTGATCCGCCAAGTACGACAAAAAAAAAAAAAGAAAAAAAAATCCCGTCTGCAGCGGCGTGGCGCGACGGAAATCGGTGCAAATTCCGGGGATTCCCCGTCGCGCCTCGCTTACGCAGAGAAGCGATAACCATCGTCGGTGAAGTAGAAGCAGCGTCGCGTCGCTCCCGGTCATGTGCATTAGACTTCCAAATGCAGGCGGACGCGCGAGAGCCGCCGCCGCCGCCGCCGCCGCCGCTGCTGTCGGAGACGCGCGCCTTCGGGCTGGCGATCAATGTCACGCGCAGACACGTAGAGAATCGGTCAACAAGTCCGCGAGGGGCTTCCTCCCCCCGCCCCTCTCTCTCTCTCTCTCTCTCTCGGCTCCAGTCGCGATATATATATCTACATGTACCTGTGTGCACGGTGCGGCGTGCGTGCAGGAGCGAGCGCCTATATCGACGCTAATAAATGGAGTTATACACTTCGCCAGTTCCGCGCTAACTCCATTTTCGAGGAAAGCAAACCGCAATAATTGATGAGACAGAGATATTCGCCGAGCGGCTTGGCTCCGAGAGCGCGTAGTCTCTCGCGTAGTCGCCGATTATTCGTTCCGCCGCGATGGAATGCAGGGCGCTTTCGTAAATCTTATCCTGTCGCGAGCTGTTGCTGCTTCGCGCTTCTATTTCAACGTCGATGTTTCCTTTATTCCCGAGGCGTGGAATTACAATTTACTTTTTGACGGGTCGGTTTTGGAATGAGCTGGCTTTTTCGGAGTTGACAACGATTTCGGGTTTGCTTTGAAACGTTAGCTGCAATTGAACGCGACCCGATCATCATTCGTTCTGTTTTGGCGAAAATTGTAATTCTTTCGTGCCCTCAAGGAATCCAACTCTTGCAGAGGGTTGTTGGAATGTTTGCAAATAAAAAAAGGTCATTTGTTTTTATTTGCAAAGAATGTAGTTTTATGTATTTACAACGAATTTTTCAAAAGTTAAGAAAAGTTAAACTCCATACAAAAATTAACTTTGAACCAAAGTAAAAGGTTAGGCGAGTTTGATTTATTTCGCATTACCAATGATGTCAGTCACAGTAAATATAGTTTAAATATGTAAATATTTCAATTACAGCAACTACAATATATATCCAAAATATGTTAGTAAATAAATAATCTTACAACGAAATCGCAGATTAAAAAAGTACTGAAATCAATGTAAAACAGTCAAGTTTTCAATCCACAAATATTTTAATAACCAGAATTACAACTTATATCCAAAATGACCTATTCCAGTTTATGTTACATTAAAAGTATAATTTTATAATTTTCTTTTTCAAAGGGAAATTTTCAAACCGGAAGTAAATTTATGATATATTAATATATCAATATATTATTTTATGTAAACATTAATATACCAACTATTAGAAAATGAAGTGACGTCATAAATGAACCACGGACGACCGTCGACCAGTAGCATCTTAATATAATAATAAGATGAGAATTATATTACTATTATAGTAATAATAATAATTATAATAATTATTCCCACGTAAAAATAATTTATATAATTTTTACCAAGATTTTATACTTTTATTTTCAATTTTGTAAAATTTTGATTCTACATAATTCGTACAAAATTTGTGTACAAAAATGTAATAAATCTGAGCTCCTTTAATAGTCATCGGTTGCTAATGTTGTCATGAAAATTGTAAAAGGTTAGAATGCGCCACCAAGCGGAATTAATTTTATTTTTTATGACTGGCGTTTTGTGGCGCATCCTAACCTTTTACATTTCTCATGACAAAATTAACAACCGATGACTATTAGAAGAGCTCATATTTTTTATACTTTTGTACACAAATGTTGTACGAATTATATAAAATCAAAATTTTACAAAATTTAAAAATAAAAGTATAAAATCTTGGTATAATTTGTGACGGAATTCGCACCTCCGTATATTTCGCGCGGTACGTTTCGACCTCGAGAGTCGAACGATTCCGTTGCGACTCGCGAGAGGGGAGCGCGGACGCTGACCGGCTGGAAGAGCGGCAGCGCGCGCGACAGACAGGTTAGGACCGCGTGCGTGAATAAGTCGTTGTGCCACTCGTGCGAGAAAGAGAGAAACCGATCCCGATTCACTACGCTACTTACTCGTGCGCTTCGAAAGAGAGAACGTCCTTCTGCTCGACACCGAGAGACACGTCGTCGCCGAGAAACCGAGAACCCGGAACGACAGCTGCAAAGCTTACAAATAAGTGGGCCCACTTTTCGCGAATCGGGAAATTTGCGTGCATTCGCGTTGCGCGAGGAGTGCCGGAGCACTTCTCGTTCGCGTGTCGAACCGCCTGCCGTCGCGTTAGGGTTTCGTGAGAGCATACACCCGCGAGTGTATGCTCTCTCCTTCTTGCGTTCGAATTGCGCGTCGTGTGTCACCGAAATGACACGCCATTTGTACACCTTTTTGTTTCCTTTTTTTTTGTGAATAAATAGTAGATTTTCTTACAAGGGGGGAAAATGGAACTTTCGCACGAACGTAATATGACGCCCTCGGCTTCGCCTCGGGCGTCATTCACGTTCGTGCGGCAGTTCCATTTTACTCCTGTATAAGAAATAATATTTTTCTCTATCCCTGGGAGAAAGTACGTTGACTATTTTTTTAATAAACTCAACAACTTTGGTTCCTGCGTTCCACCTAACCTGACCTCTTTCGGACACTTCATAGGGTACTTGATTAAGGACGTTCACACGAAAATTAAATTTCTTAGGGTTTTCTTGAAATTTGAACTACATGTCAATTTAAGTATACTTTGTAAATGGTAAAAATTTCAACCCACCTTGCGATAC
>UCOM01002150.1:0-29814 GCA_900474385.1 Ormyrus pomaceus | reverse complement strand
GGGGAAAAAATTACCCATACGAATTTGTAAAAAGTTACAAAGGTATTGTAATTATTGAAATTATATTATTAGAACATTGCATTTCTTTCATTATAAATATTAACGAAGAATAAATTACTCCAGAGATGTGTAATTTTTCTATACAGAATAATACAAATTTAAAGCATGGTCTATTAAATATTTCATGCAAATGCAGATAAAGTTCACCTTAATGTCAAAATCGCCCGAGTTTCACTCGAATTTAGGGGTAATTTTTTACCAAAATTTTTCTGCGTGTAGTGATAAGAGAAAGAATTACTGATGAAGTAATTGTGGGACATGGAGATCTGTGATAAAATTTGCAGTGACGTGCGGCAAAATTTGCAATCATCATGTCTATAATTTTACCATGCTGGCAATAATCGAATACTATTTTTTATATATTGTCACATAGCAATATCTTTTCTTTGATAGAATAAAAAATTATTAATGCAATGGCTACAACTTTTAAACCTTTCTGCAAATTCCTATAGATTTTAGAACTTTCATTTATAGCTAGATAAATTATTATAAGATAGTAATTTAGTTTAGGTTATATTAGAATTCAAATAATTGATTATCGTAATTAAACTTTTACCAAAAATTTTTCTCAATGTACTGTCGAGACTAGTTGGTAGAGCTAAGCTCATCGTTTAAAATGCACGTACTTTCTTCTATCTGAATTTCTGACGAACGCGTTTGAATTGAAGTTTCTAAAGCACGAGACCGATTTTAAGAACAGCACTAAGAAAAAGCGGAAATAATCTGTTTGCTGAGCAATGCGTAATCTAAACGCACGATGAGGTTATTGATTGCTGGTCTCTGTCATTGACAGCCCGTCATATGAAAACGCGCCTCGCTCGTGAGGGTCTCTTTTTTGCTGCGTGCATATAGATGCGAACGCGAGCATGGCCAAGCGCGCTAAACGCGTTCTGTCTTTGTCAATCGACTGGAAGTAATGTACCCACGCATACACCCACACCCTCACAGACGGGACCCCTATCTTTCCGGTCGCGGGCTTTATTTGGCATGGGTTGGTTTGTGCATATAAGAATCGTACACTTAAATATTTTATGCATTTTAGCCTTGGTGAAATTTAAATGTAGATATATTAGGCTGCGCTAAATTGTGTTCTAAATTGTGTAAAAGAAATTTTCTTGTTATTGTAAAAATTTCTCTGCGGCGTTGAAGACCGTTTAGAAATTGACAGCTCAGAAAGCAGAACCGACGGAGCGCCCGATCACCTTTGAGATCAGTATAGGCTCGGTTCTGCTTTTCGAGCCGTCAATTGTAAATATCTATAGTTACTATTGTTCTTAAATACACGTTTACCTAATCTGATTTACCTTAGGTTTTCAACACTTGTCTTTAAACAGATCATAGTTCCGCTAGAGCAAGGTCCAAGTTTATTGCCAATAATCTTAATTCGGAATCAAAGGTTGAGCCATGAGTACCTATAATGAAGGTCATCTTTTGAGAGAGCGTTAATCCTATGTCTAGACATCTAAATGTCTTATAAATGACAGTTTTGATTTTACCAAACTGGGCATTAACTTTTATTAGTCGAAATATCGAGTTTGAATTTCATCTATAATTCATTTGATAACTTTTCAAGTTTTTATGTGCAGAGTAGTAAATCATCCTTTGAAAAATCAGATCTTGCATAATTTTAGTAATGTACGTTTGGCTAAAATACAACAGCTCGGAAAGGCGAGTTGTTAAAACGAAAGATACGAAATTATTGCTTTTCACGCAGAGACAATCATTTAAAAACCATTAGTGTGTCTAGACAGAGTATTAACGTTAACTTTGAACAAAATCTGGGGCCAGCTATAGATGATTATCAAATTAATTCCAATTTGAGATTTTCGAAAACGGACTTTCTTTTTTACGATGTTTTCTTTCTTTCTTGCATACGAAAGTTTACTTGTTTTTACAGGAAAAGGTTTCGGACAACTTTTTGTTCATTAAAAATATTATGTTTAAGGAATTGAGATTATCAAGTTTTAGCAAAATATAATATAAATTATTTTCTAAAAGGTCAATTATTTTAACAAGGTGAGTTATTTTAATAGAAAAACCTTAAACAAATAAATTAGTATGATCTTTATGATATACTATTTAATGAAATAATAATTAAGAATGATTGCTTTTATAAATAAAAGAACCGAAAAGAAAGTCATGAATGCTATGACTTTAAAGTCCCAAAAGAAAAATGGACTGACAGCCATTTTCTATATTTGTCTTGAAACGCCCATTTTTGACCTCACAATAAAAAAATATTTTATTTTTAATATCGTAGGCTAATAAAATAGGAAGAGTAATAATCAGTTCATATAAATGTTCAAAAAAACAAATATTAAACAGAGCAAAAATTATTATCTCTAAAACTAAAAAATTTCCTTGTAGAAAGCAAAAGCTAATGGAATTTCTTCCAATTATAGTTACAAAGTAATTAAAAATTTTTGTTAAATCATTTACAAGAAGGAATCGCGCACTGCCGGTGCGGTATTTGCATAATTCAATTCTCCCCTTAAATGTATAAAACTCGAACAAAAACTTTGAGCATAACGTCAAAATTATTATAATAACGCCAAAACACATGTCAAAGTATGAATAATGCAATCGTCCCAGCGACATTGCAATAAAATCCATCTCGCGTCAACTCTCTCTCTCTCTCTCTCTCTCTCTCTCGCGCTTCTTTCTCCATAGCTGAGAAACTTTGGCATTATGGAATTATAATCCCGCGCCACTCGCGCGTGTCGCTTGGTGTAAAAGTAATTTCGCAAGTTCGAGAGTCCGCACTTACACGCGGCCACGGAAAGGGAGCGGGAGAGCGAGTCTGCGAAAATCTTGAGCGTACAAGCAGACGCGGGGAAGACAGCGTCCCCGATAGCACATCGGCCCGTTGCTTCAAGCACGAGTTTGAGCGATAGCCATATTATATCACCAAAACATGGCTGACGTCTGGCCGCTTTTCGCTGCCTGAATTAAAGGCCAAAGAGGGTGTCGATCCATACGCGATCCGACGAAAGGGTTATTCTCTGGTTTACGAGAGAATGCAGAGGGAGAATGAGGGCTTAATAGAAAGTTCCTTACTTTTGTGGAAAACTGCATTTTTCTTGCAAACAAAGCAATTTGTTTATGAGGAGTAACAACGTAGGTCGTATATAGATTGTAATAAGCGATACACCGCGTCATTTATTTAATTTTTATTACCATCAAAATTTATTCAGAGATTTCCAGTTTCGAATTTTATTATTCTCTGATCCTTAATTGCATATCCTAACACCCATAATGATCAGAAAAATCCGTTATAGAAAGAGGCAGTAGAGAGGCGTGACAAGCGGTTCTCTCTCTCTCTCTCTCTCTCTCTCTCTTTCGCGCTCGCTCTAATAGTGATGCGTCAGTCATGTGACAATTCTAGCGCGTCTAGATCTGTCTACGCCCTCGCGGCGAAGTGCTCGCGTTCGTGATCGACGACGTATCAATCTCGAGCAATGTGTCACTACCTTGTTCATCGCCTTAAGGACGCCGAGGAACGCTGAAAAAACATCGCGTTCGCCTCGTGAAATCCTATTTGTTCGCCTCGGCGGCAGGGAGAAGAAGAGGGATCTGATAAGCAGCGCTCGCTATAGTGCTCCCGATGCCAGCGACAAAACAGAACAAAAACCGGACTAGTTTTACGGCTTCGTACTTTTTGCTACGCGCTCGCAATTCGATACCTCCATACCTTTTTTATATCATCTTGAAAAATTGTATGCTAATGAAACTGACGATGCACTGAGAAAAAAAATTGACTATGCACAAATAAAGCTCACTTAATTCAAGCAAATTATTTACTTGAATAGTAGTAAAGAGCTATTTATTTAAATCTAGACATTCTCTATATTTAAAATAAATAAATATTCAATTGGGCTAATAAAAGATGTTTTTGATTGTAACAATTATTTTTTAGCTTCTAACAAATATTTATCCAAATGAAAGTTCTTAAGTTGGGCATGAGTGAACGAAAATGAAAAGTCTGACCTCCCCTTCGCTGCTGTTCTCCCCACCTCTGCGGCCGCGCATGTTATCTTTCTCATACTCCTTCCATCACGCTCCCTTCATGCAGAAGCTATACCAATATGCATACATATATGTGTATACACAACAGACGAAGATTTTTAGGTATATATACGTTTTGAGTTTTCTAAGACCAATTTTCCCCAGAATTTTCGAAAAAAATTCATAACTCTTTTACTAAAGCTCAGTGAACTAAACGACGAGACATGTCTTTTTTTCTGAGGATTGACTTTTAACAATTACACCAATACCCGCAGGTATGACTCTCCCTTTGTTAGTTAGATAGCTGATAGTTGTAAATTTTAGCGGCAGGTTAAAAAACATACAGAGACTCTAATCAAAATTCTGGCGACAGTCGATTGATTTGTCGCTCGGACTCCCGTATCATTTCTCGTTGTTGCTGGTGTAACGTCGAAGTGTATATCGATCGGTCTAGAATATAAATATTTATAAGGATATTGAAAGCTCATTATTCTGCGATTGCTAAATAATCCTTGCGACGAATAAATTAAATAAGGGACGCGGCTTTAAAATAAAATTATTCAAAAGCGCTTTCTGTAGGAGAAATTTAATTTATTTAATCAATATTTACCGATTGATTTACACAGTATAACAATTCGAAAATATTGCGAGGCTCAACTCAAGTAAAAGAACTTCTCGCGGCGTGGGAAGATTTTGAAAATAAATTTACAAGCGAGCACTTTATACATCAGCAGATAGGAGATTTTGATCGAAATCATTGAATTCTTACGTGCACACAACTTTTTCTCATAAATAAGAAGTACAATAAAAGCCTATCAGCAACGTATCAATGTCGAATTATTACGTCAGTGCTTTCGTATTCAGCTACTGCGGGCTCCGGCCATAGAGACAAGCCGCGGCGTCGACGAATAAAATAAGCGCCCGCTGTCGAATACGTATCCCTATAGCCTCCGCCGCGCTGAATATATTTTTTGCACGTCACTCACTTCAGCACGTGGCGCACAGATCGATCGGAAAACGGCGCTCCGCGTCCGTGTGCGCTTGTGTTATCTCTCTCCGCTCGCCGAGAGATGCATAAATAAGTGGCCCCGCGGTGGCCCTTTAAGCCGCCGAGGAAAGAGAGAGAGAGAGAGAGAGAGAAAAAAAAAGCCTTGAATTCCAATGTATCTGAGGCTGAAACCGATTTTACGCCGTTTAGGGGTTTTCCCGCGGCCTCCGGAATATCCGAATAGTCAGTGTTTAGAAAACTGTCCCACGAGGATTTAGGGAACGTTCTATTTTGCGAGGGAACTGTAATCGGGATGCAGAAATAAAAGCGGAAATAAACATTGTTTTATAGACACCTACAACCAATGCAAACTGTGCGTGTCCATAGTTTTTTTAAATTGAGATTTTTTCGAATCGTATATGTATAGCTATAGTAATCTCGCGGTAGTTTAACAGATGAATAAACAAATATCTCTAACGATAAAGCTTTATTTATCAGCATTTACTTTAAGTTTTAATAAGAAAATTGGTTCTGCGTTATACAATGTTATAAAAAGTTTATTTTCCTAATTCGAATTTTTTGTTCAGTATTTTTGAAAGAGTATTTTAAAAAAATATTCGATTTTAATATCAAAAGATACATCTAATAATTAGGATTTAACAGATGCATCGTGCACTATAATTTAAAAAAATTATTTAAATAAACGTATGAATAAATAAAATAAAATAAATAAAAATAAGTAACGTTTTTATAAGTTATTCATAATTAATTTTATTATAATAAATCAATCAGTAAATTAATCAGTGGTAATAATTATACTGTATTTGAAAATCCAAAATATGCTCGTAACGCTCTCTGTAGTTGGAAAGACCGAACCAACCCTGGCATTTTGCTTCAGGTAAGCGAATTTCCCGATCAGGAAACTGCTTTACCGACTCTAGATTTTCCAAAAAATCGATAAGAAAACTTTGGCTTCGCGGGCTTACGCACACTCGATAATTAAGATAAATATAATTGCAATAAAACTTCAAATTTCTATTGGCTATTTTCCCTTGCACTTTTATTACTCTGTAATTTAAAAACATTAATTCTTAAAAAGCAGAAAACAGAGAGGGTAAATAAATTGCAGGGCGATTAACAATCGGGAGTAGGTGAAATTGGCTCGACGGATCTGATGTGAGAACGACAAGAACGAGACGGAAAGCGCGAAATAAAAATTCTCGGAAATTTAATTAAATGGTGCGGCGCGAGGGCTTGAAGAAGAGACGCTTTGCGTTCTAGGAGAGAGAGATGGGAGAAAAGCATGGCATTATTAATATAATTCTGGCCACCGACCTTTCATATTTTCATTCTTGTTCCTACTTTGAATTTTTCACTTGCGCGGCTTCTTCCGGTTCCATTTTTATTCGCTTCTCTAAGGTGTAAATTTCACTTCTTGAATAAGGCTGCATTTAATCATTCTGTGAAACTGAATGATTAATATTGTTAAAGATTATTTAAAATTTACACAACTTTTGATCTTTTGTATTAATTTATTTGTTTGTTCCTTCTTAAAAGTTATCCTTAATAAAGTAACGCAATTCTTTCCCTTATAACATAATCATTTTCGAGATAATCGGTTTTCGTGAGTTGATCTCGAACGTCTTGAACGTATCGATATCGAAACTTTGCTTTTGCCAATAAATATACCTTCTTCTTGAGCGTTTCATTATATTTGAAAAATGTTTGGATTTATGAAAGGGTACAATTAGAATGCAGGCTTACTTTTAAAAACATATAAAGTATGAAATGTCCATTAATTCAAATGATAAATTTACTACATTTACAAATGTATTTATTTATAAACAAAAGAAACTTGATAACACTTTTTTCAATCTTCCAAAATTAGACTTAAATTTCTTAAACTTTTGGAAAAAAATCTTAAAAAATTGCCATTTAACAAAGGTTTATACATCAGGTATTATATGTTTCCCCATAAAAATTTTGTTCATTCGTTTATAATTTTTCTTTTCCTTATTTTATTCTTTTTTTTTTTAAATTAAAAAATTAATATTTTTTCAATTAATATGCGATACAAAAACGCTCAATGCGCGTCTGAATTAACATAGTACGACTAATAGAAACATTGGATTTTAAGTTTGATATTCTCGGCTGCTTAAATGCTATGCATAGCACTATAAAAAATTACTTTTAAAAATTGAAGTAAAGGAGACCATCAGAAATAACACTTTTTCATTATATACTGTATTTCCTTACGACACAAAATGCAAGATTCCAAAATGGGGCGAAATATTTTAATATTCACAATTTCAATATAATACTCAATAAATCAAGGCATCCTCGCTCCGATACTCGGATATACAGGTTTGTACGCACTCGAAGGTGAGCACTCAAGATTCAAAGGCAAATCTGTCAAAATTGAAAAATCGCCTTCCGTCAAAAGCAAGCGCCGCTCTCTCCGGCTTCTTTCGGGAAAAGAGCTCTCGAGCTTGGCGCGGCCTTCGCATTTAATATGGGGGTTCTAAAACAAATGGTTATGTTTTTATAAAGACAATAACGTTCGTCTATCTATCACACGTCCGCGTAATATCGCCGTGTTGCCCATCGGACGTAATATTGAAATTTTATTTTTTTTCCCCGGGCCTCCTCTCCGCTCTCGTAATACGAAAGTTATTTATGAAACGTATAGTGGCCTGGGCAATATAGGGTAGCTGGGAGAGGAAGCGAGGAAGAGAGACGAGTTGCCCGGCGTCGTCCCTGATGGCTATGGGAAAGGTGACGTGACGTGACGCGAGCCCGCGTCAAAATCTCTATCGTTTATGCAGATCGGTGCAATCTCTTGACCGTTCTTAAGGATGACTGATAAGACATTTTAGATAGTTTTTCAAGTCAATTAAGGCTTGATTTAGTTTGGGAAAGATGACCACGAGTAATTCAGAAAGTTTAAAAACGGGTACAGAAGTCGGAATTTCAAGTTCAAAATACACAATTGATTGTGACTTGTTTTCTTGAATCTGCCAAGTAGTTTGTCCTCGAGTTTGTCGCTGCAAAATAAAAATAAACTGCATTCTTTTTCGAAAAAATATTTCCTAATTTCGCAGAGATCTATACTTCTTCGGCGCGACAATCGAATTTCTATTTCGCTTAAAGAAGAAATCGACATAAATCCAAAGCCAATTGCCTCTAAAAAAAAGGGCGATAAAAAGTAAGACGATTATGCGAAGGCAATCCTACAATTTATAGGCCACTATGCACTATAATCCCGCGGGAAATTCCGAGTCGAATCTCATTTACCGATTTATCAGCTTATACGCGGGCACGATTTTCAAAAATCATCCGGATTTTCATTCCAGCTCGACGCGCGCATTGCAGGCAGTAGAGTCAGGCTTGTCTAGGGTCCTCTCTCTCTCTCTCTCCCTCTCTCTCAAATACGCGAGCGCAATGGAGCGACAGCTGTTCTCCGGTTAGGCGCAGCATTCGATTGTCTCGCTTCCTGATGATTGATGATTTTTTGGGGTAGCTCCTATACCGGGACTGCTGCTGCTTCTGCTGCCGCTGGCTTGACTTGCGATAGTTTGGGTCCCTCTTTTTTCCTCCTTCCTCCTTCCTGCTTCCGACAATTTTGTCGACTTCTCTGACAAAGGAGAAGGCGAGGTTGCAGAAATGGAAAAGTTTTAGACGATTGAATTTTTAAGCTAAATATTCGAGTAAATACTAAAGATAATAACTCACAATACAACTTTCTAGCAGTAAGAATCTTTTTAAAAAAATACAAATATTTTTCCGAGCGAGAGAAATATAAAATTGTAAAAGTTTTATTTCGGTGGTAGAGGCGTTATCAAGAATTTATCGCTTGGAATTGAAAAATCAACGAAAAAGCCAGGCACCTCCGCAGATAAAGCTTCTAGTTCCCGTTGCACCGAAGGCGTACCTTCTCTATATACCTCTTCCGGTGAGCAGCTCGGCATTCACGTATCTTCAGTCGTTTTCCCGCGGCCGCGATAACATTGTGCCACCTTGAAGACGCGCTTGCATGCTCGCGAGTGATATCTCAAAAGCGTTCTCTTTCTCTCCTCCGGCATTTTTGCGCCCGGCGCTCGGGGCTTTTTCTTCCGCTGGCTCTTTTTTTTTTTTCTTTTCGTCGCACCTTCCCCGGAGCGAGTCGTCGTCATTAGAGCAACGAGATTTCATATATTAAACTATCTCTCGGCTGCGACGCGGCCAGGAATTTTCGTTCCGGGGAGATGGAGCGTTACGGCGCGGTATTAAAGCTCCGTAAAAATGTTCGTCATTATTACTGTTTGTTTAATATTCGTCATACTTTTCACAGTGAGACGTGCGTCCGGCGCTCGTTTTTATTGGAGGGTATTTGAAGAGCGATATTTAATAAATATTTATTACTTTAATTTTATCAATATTATAAATTTAATTCAATTTTAATTCAATTTTAAAAATTTTATAAACTTTTGGTATAATTTAATTCATAAAAATAATAATAATAATTGTTGAGTTCCAGTGTACACAATTAAGTATATTGTAGGATAGTTGATTCTGCAGATTACTGCATTTATAAGTACCTAAATTAAGCCAGTTGAAAAGTAATTCATCGCAAAAATCAAAAAAGCCAAAGACAGTTTTTAGTTCGGCATGCCAACGGTTTTTTCCAGCTCCTAACCCAGTTTACCTTGAAATCAACCGCTCATTCACCACCGTAGGTTCCCTCACGGAGGCCGTCGCGCCTCAGCCAGCATCCTCCCCGAAGTTTCGCGGCTCCTATCGGTCCTCCCGACGGTGTGCATGGCGCGAACTCGGCCGGGAACTCGGAAAAATCGCGAGAGGAGAGCACGCGGCGTTTGCTCGTCCCGCGGGTATAATGCTTGCGATATAACTGGCGCGGCCTGTCTTGAGGCAGCGCAGCGGGACCGGCCCGAGAGGTGAATGGGAGCCGCCCTACCTGGAGCCGGCCTCATAAATCATTTCCCCGCGCGCGCGGTGTGCTGCAGCATCCCCTCGTGCCAGAAAGAGAGAGAGAGAGCCCCGTTTCGCTTCCAGTCTCGGAACTCGCCTAGGGAGCCGAGAGCCGGCACAGTCTCGCGGTCCGTCGACCGGCCAACATCCACCTGGAGTCCCATTTAGAGGAGCGCTCGGCTACGAACTTTATATACGCCCGGCGGAGGACAGATGGAAGCCCGAGCTCAGTCGAGGTTCGTAGCGCGACTGGTTGCATGTATACTTCCTTGTCGCGATTAGTGCTCGCGTATATGGAAATGGCTCGGATGGCTTTCTGTGCTCTCGGAACAGCGTTGTTCATATTCTTGTCGTAGCTTTGAATTGCGGTGCTTTGGGAGTTTGAGTTCCTGTAATTGCGTCCAGGTTTATATTGACGTAAGTAGTTTTTGTTCAAAGAAACGTTTCCTCTGAGACTTTCGGAAGTAAAAGTATTCTAATTTTATTAAATCAACGTAATTACTAAATTTTCAAGTTCTCTCAAAGAAACCAAAATGTATGGAAGATCTCGGGAGCACATAAACGCCCTCCTAAAACGAGGAATAATCGATGCAAAAGTTCGCCGGGCCGATAAACTCGCACTTACGGTCTAATAAAAGCGCGGGGCGGCCGGGCCGGTATAATCAATGGTATCTCGATTGCAGTGCACGTACGCTTAGCGACGCACATAAATCGCCGCGCCAAGCGACGTGGGCAGCGCGCGATTCTTATCGGGCGGGCGCACCGGCGGGAAAGTTGGCGCGCGCTCTCTCTCTCTCTCGCGACCGACCTGCGCGGATGTGTAACGCAAAGCCGCCGGAAAATCGACGGCCGAGAGTGTGCGTTCTTCGGTAAAATGCGAAATTAATGGCCGTCCGCTTCGCTCGAGAGGAGGCTTTGCCGCGGGGCGGACGCGGGAAGGGGTGAATCCGAGGGGGAAAAACCAGGCCATTTTCGAGGCGGATTCGAAGTGATCTGCTCCCCCCCGCGGAGAAGCGCGTTGCTGTTGCTTTAGTTGCGCTTTGGACTGCTTCTCGGGTGGTGTCTTCGTAGTAATCGTGGTCGGATCTTCTTTTCTTGTTTCTTTATTTATTTAATATAGTTGATAATTTTAGGAGATCGAGTTTTGTGGCTTGCTGGTGATTTTGATTTGCAGGGATTTGACGTTTATTTACAAAGGTAATTTTGGCGGTCCGTTAATAAAAAAATTAAATGTTTTGCACATTGTCGGCATTTTGTAAACAATGTTTATCAAATCTGAGGTTTCAAAACAATGAAAGGGATATAAATTTGCTATAAAATTGATTGCATGGCGCCATCTGTTAGGATATTTAAGGATCTGCTTAGTAGAGTACTGAAAGTAGAGGTGGCGCCATACGAATCAAGATCATTCGGCATATATATCAAATGAGTATTTATAAATAAGTTTAAGATCTTAAACGTAGAACTGACTCTGCTAATGTGTGAAATATTTCATACGGTTTTATTAAATTTATTACTGGATAACTTTCAGTTACGCATAAACTAGTCATAAAATTAATTCAATAAAAAGGTTTGACAAAGTATGAGGTATGCATAAATATTTAATTTTGAAAATTTCTTATAAAAAAATTGATAAAATTGGGTTTGTTTAAAGGTTTTTAACGTTCACATTTCCACCCGAAATGACTCCATTTTATCCGTTTTTATAAGTTCTTTGTACTAGGGTAGTTTTATATTGTTCGGTGAAAATCGATGCAACTTTTTACATGTAATATCCCTATTCTTATAAGCTACATGCATGTAAATATGCTTTAACGTTTGAAAATGGAAGGTACCGCGTAGTTGTCTATCAAATATGAATTTTATTAAATATTTAGAAAAAAAACAAGTATGCTTGTTCCTTTTAAAAAATTCTCTTAAAAACAAGCCATTTTATAAGTTTTTTACCTTAACGTGCTTCATATTTGGCGCATTATTTTGTTTATGTTTCCAATTTGTATATTATTAGTAAATATATTGTTTTAAAATATATGTGTCTTTAGACCTACGTCCTTGTAAAGTTATTAACAAATTTTTCATTAAGTTCAGTTACTTTTTAATTAAATTTAGTTTACTAAGCGTAGAGTTCTAATAATGAAAATCAATACAGCAGACCTTCATTTTCAATTTTTAATTCAAGTAATTTATCTCTCCGACATAGTGTACTTTTCTAATATTTACAACGCTGAAATTGTCTAGAAATACAACGACTACATCTCACCAGAGTCTTTCTCGATGGGTGAGCATTTCAAGTCTGAGCATTCACCGCCTGGAAACCGAGTCTGCACCATTTCGAAGTCTCGCCGTCGGGGCGCATTTCAAGCTAATAAGCAGATGCAAATATTCGCAGCGCTTCTCGCGGTCAAAATAGCATATACATGCAGCCATTTTGTATAGATTGCAACGTATTGATCGTCGCCGTCGTCGCGTTCGCCTTCTCTCTCTCTCTCTCTCTCTCTCTCTCTGCCGACAGGCACAACCGACATTGTAGTAAACGCAGAGTATCAGAATGACAGGCAGGCAGATGGAATCGCAACTCCGCCACCCTCGTCGGGCGGCAAAACCACCCTCTCTCGCTCTCGTTTCCCTTCCTTTTGAGCTTGGCGGGCCCCACTCCACCCCTCGCTCCCTCCCTCGGCGGTTTTCCCCCCTCGCGATATACATCCAGCCGTCTTCAATTCGCTCGCGCGATCCTTGCCAGCCCCTCGCGAGAGCCCCCCCTTCATCTTGCTACCTTTTATCCATATTCAGCTATGAGCCGCTCGGTGCCACCTCTCGCCGTCGCTCTCTCTCTCTCTCTCCCTCTCTCGTCCGCATCGCGAGAGAGCGCCTCTCTGTATTTTGCGCCGCGCGCTCTTTTTAATTAAAAACCAGCCGCCGCAGACGGGCGAAGCTCGTTTTCGCTCTTCCGCTCTCGCCTCTTTAGGTTTCGAGCTGGCCTTTTTTCGCCCTGACGTCATCGAGTCTGAGAGCGTATCAGTTTGCTTTCGCTCCGATGGCTGTGTAAGGGATGAAAAGGAGCGTTTTATCTCAAGCTTCAATACGTCGAATTTTCATATTTTTTAGGGATACACCTATATATTCAAAGCTTATCCGACTATTTTTCTCGACCCGTCGCAATATTGCGGAAATTTTTTTAAAGAAAACTTTAAACTTGCCGAAATATTACTTTAAATAATATAAAGCACCCAACCTTTTCAAGTCCTTATACCAGAAGCGAGTATAAGTATTAGAAATGTAGGTCCGAGCGCCGAGAGCTCGGAATTTCGGGCTCCCCGCGTTTCCGGGGGACTTTCGCCGCGCTTGGCAACCGGGAGAGTCAACGCCGTGGACGTACGAGCGCGCGCGTGTCCGAACTATTAGCACCGCGCACACGTCCACAGTCGGATATCCAGACTCGCGGCCGGGCGGGAGGAGGGACTTCGGCCGAGACTTCCTGTTGCACAATGCTCAGCCGAGAGCCAGCGGCGGCGCCCGTCGAGCCGACAGCCGCTTTGCGTATACATATACGTGTGCCGAGAGATGCCGGTATAGTTGTAATCGCAGTCGTGACCGCATTCTTCCGCGCCGGGTTCGCGTATATATGGAGGCCTGCACGCTCGCTTACTTTAAAGGGGGAAGCGCGCGGCCGCTTGCTTATTTCTTTGCTTCCCAGTTATTTCGAATTTTGGTGGATTTTCAGTGTTTTTTTTTTCGTTTATTGCTCGAGTGATTTTCAGTTTTTGGCTTAGTGGTCTGCTTTTGGTTATATAAATGTTTGTTCTACGAGTCGTACAAGTAACACGCGATATTAATGTAGATAAAGTAAAGTACAATTTATTGTTTAACATGTGAATTATTACCGAACCGATAAAAAAGTTATGTTTTTTTTATAAAACTACGATTACACGAAATAAAAATTTGTAATTTATTAAAGCGAAATGAATTTGCATACCTTTTAATTTATGCTTAAAGCATAAGGATTTCAGTAAAACTCTCCGAGTAAGTCGGGAAATTCAAGATTACAAAAGCTTAATTTATCATTCTCAAAGCTGCATAAACTTTTCCAACTTTTGATCAAATAAAGCGTCGCGCCAAAAGTCGCGGATATCCTTTACACCTTATAAAGAGCGCGACAAATCACGCTCGGCAGTCCCGCGCGTAGAATTATAGAAACAAGCATTTTCCATCCGGAGCTTTTTCTTCGGCAGCTCGGAAGAAAAATGCCCTCTCATTCCGACCCATCCCCTTTACCCGAGAGCTCGACCTCTCTCTCTCTCTCTCTCTCTCTCTCTCTCTCTCTCTCTCTCTCTCTTTCAGACAGACAGACCAACACGCTCGCGCTCTCGCTCACCCACACGTTTACGAAAAGTTCGGTTCTTGCCCGAGCTGACCGTTTCCTATCTGACGAAGGATAAAAAGCGCTCGAAGCTCAGGGGGATGGACGAACGAGCGCAGAGCCGAAAGAGAGAGATAGAGAGAGAGAGAGAGAGAGAGAAAAGTTGAAAGCCCCGTTGCTATAGGTAGGGAAATAAGAAGGAGACAGAAAGGGAGGGCTGCGCACGTCGAGTGTAAGACGCGCGCCATAACGTTCGAGGGGTTAGAAAGGCCTGGCTGCGACGGGGGTTCGGCGACCACCCCTCGTTCTCGCGAAAATTCAACGTCAACGTCCGGGAAACGTTCGCCGAGCCGGGGAGCTCTCTCTCTCTCTCCCTCTCTCTCTTTCTCCCTTTCCCTACTTTTTATCTATACCTCTAATTCGCTCGGTCTGCCCCCTGCTGGGCTTCGTTTTTCTCTCTCCCGGTCGAGGTTAACGTTTTGGGACGACACTTGTTGGAAGTTTCAGCGCTGAAGAATACTGATATCAGTTTTCGAGAGTTTTCTAATAACGATTTCCATTCAATCTCTTTTTTTTCGTTGCGCAGAGATGGTGCACGTTTAATGTTAAATTTTCTTATTTATATAACGTTTTCGTTGGCTCAAAGCCCGAGGAATTAAGAAAAAGCTGAAAATATATAACAGATAAGCCTATACGCTGATGGTCGTAGTTTCACAAAAATAAAAAATATTATTATCTTGCCCTTTTCTTTGACTCGGCGTACACCCAAAAGCCTTTTTAATATTTCAATCGTCGTAAATCCGGCTCTCCTCGAAAAAAAAAAAAAAAAAATAAGTTTTCTTCATCAGCGCTCGCTCGTAACAAGAATGTCAGTGTAAAGGGGGGCATCAGTCTCCTTTCCCGCGGACAAGCACTTTTCCCTTTTTAACTAAAAGAGGGGTACTAAAAGCCGGGGGCGAAAGGGAGAGAGAGACAGAGATGAAGTTTGCCGCGGGAGTGCTTGAAGGAGAGGACGTTCACGTCGATCCGAGAGGGCAGAGGGTGCACTTGCGGCGCGACGCGAACTTCTCACCGCGGCCGCGGAGGACGTCGACGACGACGACAAGCAGCCACGTCTACGAGACGTCACTCACTATCTTCGTCCCCCCCCCCCTGCCTCACCTCCCTCTCTTGCGCGCTGCTCTTTTTGGGCTTTGTCGGGCGAATCCGAGCTTTCCTTTCTTCTCTCTTGCGCTCTCGCGCCGTTCGCCTCCCTCTCGTCGCGTGATTTATGACTGCATTAATGCGCCTCGACAGCCATCGCGAGGACTGCGAGATCTCTGTGGGTAGAGCTGTAAGTGTGTGTACACTTAGCGGCGAGGGAGAGAGGGTAATCGGGAGAATTTTATAAATCTGCCGCCTGAAAGTGCGCCGATTATTGTTGCCCCAACTCGGTTCGCGCGACCGCTTGATTCCATTCGCGATAAGCGCCGAGTTGCTGGAGCTTATTGCGTAAATTTTTCTTGAGATTTTCTTACCTGCTTTTAAGATTCAGATTTTAATTAAATAGACGGTTTATAAATTTATTAATCAGCTTCTAGAGGATACTCCTAAAAGTAAAGATTTACTAAAATTAAAGTCTCAAATAAAACTATACGGCATGTAAAGCGTTCACCTGCATTATTAATCTGGCGAACAAACAAGCGGCGCATCCAGTTCAATTTGCAAGCGATGAATATGCACTACGCAATATGATAAGTAGATAATAATCAACGTGTATTATGCAAATCAAGCGCACAAACATTAATCCGCGTTTGCTAATGCAACGCGAGAGAGAGCGAATGAATTATATGTCTTTTCGAGAAATGTAAACGTTTCCCGGGAATTCGGATGCGAGGCTCCCCGAGGCATTAACAATTATCTCGCCTCGCCTAATTTTTAAATGCCCCGGCTATCCGGGCCGGAGAGAGAGTCGCGTTCCCGAAAGCGCTCTTTTTCACTGCCCCTCCCGTGCAGGACGCGTTGGGCTTTTAACGAATAATGAGGCTGAGAGCTTCGCCGGTGAATAAGTGACGAGGCCAGCCGCCGGTAGGTGTAGCTTTAGGGGAGCTTTCCTACGAGCTAAACTCGGCTTCGCTTTTAAATATATTATGCCAAACATCGACGAAATTCCTGCTGGAATTCGGACCGAAATCCGGGAGAATTTTAAGCGAATTATTTTCCGATGATTATAGTAAGATTTGTTTTTTCTCAACTTTATTTACGATACGTAATAATAATTACGATTCTCGTGCGTTCGCGTCTTTCCTCGCTACCGTTCTTCCAATGTAAATTAAAATAAAAGTTCCTTGTTGCCGTAAAAGACACAGATCAATCGGTTGAAGATTTGAATACAAAGCGCCTCTCCCTTTAAACTCCCCTTATTCCCAATAATTAGGCTTCATCTCCATTCGGCCATCAGCGGGCGAAGAAAATGAAATGAACTAAAATAATTAAATGAAGCGAGTCCTCTCGAGGCGAGTAAGCGCGCGGCGAGGAGCTCGCTCCTCTCTCCGGGAGATATATACACACGTACAGAATTCAGGTAATAAAAGCTCCAACGAGCGGCCGGGGCTAATGTTATTGAGATGAGCATCGGTCGCTCCAGGGTGGAGAGAGAGAGAGAGGGGCGGAGTAGATTCTCCAACAAGGGATTGGCGATTCCGCCCTCGCGGAATTTAGGTCCTCTCTTCCGCTCTCTCTCTCTCGTCGGCCGCTAAATTGAATCGTGCTGCCTCGCGACAAGCACTCGCACGCGCGATTATGCTAACGGCGCGCTAATAAAATCCCCGAACGGACTGGCTTTCCACTTTATTCCTAGCTCCTTTTTTTCCCTCCCTCCGCCCTCGAGCGCCGCACGGCTTTAGCCTCCGCGAGAGAGAGAGAGAGAGAGAGAGCGGCTCTCCGGCGGACTTTAGGATGTGTGGGTGGGCTTTGAATGCGAGACTTCAATCGCTAAGCACGCCGCTGCGAGAACCGCGAGAGCTCGGCTTCGGTCTTGCGGCTTGGCTTAATGAATATTAATTCAATGTTAATGAAAATGGCGCCGTTTTCTTTTATTTGCCGGAGGTACATGCGCCTCGGGGCTATTTGCTTAGAGGAGAACAGTGTTGTGCTCCCTTTGATTTAAAAATAAAACTGATTTAAGCTATTTTGGCTTAAACTATATCTATGAACCGTTTCGACAAAAAAAAAGAGAATAAAACAATTTTGGATCAAGGTGGTTCAATAAATCAGGCAAAAAGCATAAATTTCGTTGAGCTATTTAATTTCTCCGAGCGCAAAAAAAGAAATAAGGTTTAATAAATCTCCCGGCGTTCGACTGTAGAAACTGTTTTAATTTTCCAGTCGAAATATTCCAGCGGAGAAGTGGCTCTCTCGCTCCGGCCGTGGAGTATATATACGTAAGGAAAGGAGGAAATGGATTGTCGAATCGATCATTATGCCGATCACGATGCCCGGACGTTCCTTCCTTCCCAAAACATTTCACATACGATCGGCACCGTACCAGTCGCAGGCGAGCCTTTCTTTCCAGTCGTGCAAGTGCAGCGCAAAAAGCGAACAGCAGCTCTCTGCCGGCGACGGGCGGCTTCCGAACAAAAGGCTTGTCATCGCCTTTTTCCGAGGCCGAAATACTTCAGGTAATATCGATTACGATCTGCTTTTAGATTTACGGGGGGGTTTTGCGCTGGCCGAGGAATTTTTCTCGGTGAAAGAACCGGTTGAAATTTTTTAGTAAAACATATCGATTGCAGCGCATGAAATTCAAAGTAATTTTAACGTAATTGGCTTAATTTTAATCGGGAGTCTTCGTGTAAAAGGGAATTACGGGTAATCGTAGGCTGCAACTTACAACTATTTCATAAGACTAATTTTCACTTCTGGTTCCAGTTCCACTTTTCAAAGGTACGCGAGCCTCTCGTTTGTCAGCGCGAAAAGCGCGTAGAATTTTCATTAGCGCGGATATGAATTTTTCAAGGAAATTGGTGCGCGCGCGCGCGCGGCCCGATCCTCCGCCGTGCGAATTTAATTATAATCCAATGGAGGACAGGAGCGGCGCGATAAATCAGGCCATTTATCGGGATTGAAAATGCTCGGTTTGGGAGTTCATTTAATTATCATAAAGCATCGCTCGCGCCGCGTGTACACTCTCGCGCCGAAGGAAAATTTGCGCGCTCCTACGTGCGCTCTCGGTGCGCGAGTGCCTTCCGGCGTGATAATCAATAAATGGGCAGCCCCGGCGTTAACTACGTTATATACGCCCGGGGTCATAAACGACGTCTGGGAACGCAGACGCTTTCTGCACTCTCCTTCGTGGCAGCTCCTCTTTAAATCGTAAAAAGGCATTTTCGAATGGGTAACAGTTCAAATTTCAGTGCTAATAACGTTTACCGCCTCTAGATTAATAGTTCTTCAGCGGTGTTTAATGAAGCATCAAATTTATAATGCGCGTACGTGCTATTATTGGCTCGGCTATCAGGATATGCCGTCAAATCATACTGAAATTCTTCAATTTATGCAAAGAACATTATATTTTACAGCAAAATTACTAAAACTTGGTGAAAGAGAACACAAGTAATACATGTATATTCAAAACCTCTGATTGGCTCAGTCAATTTCTAAAGCAAAGGGAAAAAGACAATTTGCTGTTTTATTTTTTTAAATTTATCACGACAAAAAATCATTAAAAAATATTGTTTAAAAAAAAGAACTGTAATAAAACGTTATTGCGTTTCACGGCGCAAAAAGCCCTGGCATTCGCCGCTCTGCATTAACCATTCGAAACTTTCACAGACGTATTAAAGTCATTCCATATACAGTAATTTTCACTTGGCAAAGTTACTCGGCGTTGCGACTTCGCAGCGCGGCGGCGGCGGCGGCGGCAGCGTCGATATCTCTCTCCTAACATTCGGCACACATTTATATACGGCCAAGTGCTTTGTAAGAGTGTCGCGCGCGCAACATTTATTCGCACCTCCGTTTCGGCCCGCATGAATCACACCGAGGAAGATAACGCTCTCTCCCCCTCTCCCTCTAACGGTTAATAAAAATTCCGAGTATAACGAGCGAAAAAGGAAAAAGAGGACGCACCGAGTGCCGCCGCGACTCGTTCGTTATATTGACGCCGGCCGTTAAAAAAATCGAGCGGCCGCGGAATAAATGAACGGACGGATGAATGAATAAACAGATATAGGCGGTTTATGGGCTCCGATATCGGCCCCCGCTGAAAATTACGAGTCGGACGTCGCGCGCGAACGACGTCGATGCTAAGGAAGACGTATCGTCGGCGAGGACGAGAAGCTTGAAATGAGGGAGAGAGAGAGAGAGAGTGTTATGACGAGTCAAGTGGCGAGGTCGCGATTTATAGCGACAAGGACGGGAGATTCTGTTTCTCTCGTTCATCATTTTTACTCCTTATCCTCGTATTATTTTCCTTTGTCATCTCGTAGGAGGAGCGCCGCTTTTTTCCTTTCTCACTTATACTCCTCGCGTCTTTGCGTATTTTTCTTTATCCTTTGTATCTCTTTTTATAACTCCGTTGTAAGATAAATCACGATCTCGTTGTAAATAACTGTGAATGAAATGGCTGTAGATATTTTTCGTTTTTATTGTCCGCATTTGTTCTCCTCGGAAAAACGCCTGGCTTCGGGAAAATGTTTAACAGATAAAAGCAATAAATGAAACGTATAAATAATTTATTCGCTCAAATATTGAAAATAGATTATTAACGTCGTAATCAAATCGTTTAGAGCTTGTAGTTTCATATTAATATTCAGACAATAACCCTTCAAGCTCGTATCGAAAATAATATAATTAACCCTTGAATTATAACTTAATAATTCGGCGTAAACCGGTGAACCGATCCCTTAATAATCCCGCTTTACAATTTCTCATGCAAAATCGCGAACGTTCATCGGCAGCCCCTAAATTTCACGGCCGATGAATAAACATACTCATCGGGCCTCTCTGACCATAAACTCTCGACAGCTCGTTTACACCGAGTTGCTCTCATTCCGTCGGCCCACTAAACCGACGGCGGCGGCGGCGGCGACGGCGTCAACGCCGGCCGAGCAAATAAAGCCGAGCGCGCCCAACGCGGCATACACGATGAAATTTTTTAATCGTCATAACCCATAAAGCGCCCGGTGTCGACGATTCGCGCAGACGCGCGAACGAGTCTCTTTTCGCTGGGGCTTTTTTGCCTTCTCGCCTAGGTATGATACGCGGGCGAAAGAGAGAGAGAGAGAGAGAGCGAGAGAGTAGCAGTTTGCCCGGTCGGTCGATCGGCGCGCACGTCTCCCCCCCCTTCGGGGGCACGCAGCCTCCGGTATATACGCGCGGGACCACCACGAGACTCTCCCCGATCAATAAGCCGGCAAACTGTGCAAGTAACGTCGAGGGCGAGAGAGGAGGGGGGGCGAGCCGAGAGTCGTCGTCGTTGGCGGTGGCGGCGGCACGGGAGAGAGGGAGTCTGAATCTCTCTCTGGCCGATTTTCCCTGTCGCTCGCTAGACGACGGCGGCGCGAGTTCTCGAGCGGCCGCCCGAGCTCTCGAGCCTCTCTCCGTGTCTGGCTTGGATGTGTGACGGAGACGACGACGGGAGCTCCGCTCAGGCAGTCCCTCGACGCCGGGACGATGTTGTCGGGAGTCAGGGGGAGATGTACGAAGGCGCACGAGGCAGGCCGATCTTACGCGACCGAGCAGGATCGGAGCTAGGTGAGCAAAGCACCCATTGGATTTTTTAATTCGAAACTTTTTTTATTTCGGAGCTTTTTTTTCGACCGCGGACTTTCCGTCCTGGAAATTTTCTCGTGCTTAAAGGCACTTTATTGCCAAGGATGGTTTTACGTTGTCAAAACTAATTTTTTAGTGTCCTACTTTCTTTTTAAAATTAAATTAAACGTATTTCAAATGTTACTTACATTCTAATAATAAAGGTCATAAATAGTAACGCACTATTTCCACGTTTATTTTTTACCTTCAGAAAAAAATGGACTAATGTGCGGGTTTAAAATATAAACTAATTCCTTATTTCATTTATAGCAACGACATAAAAATTATCAAAAACAAAATGACAGCAAAGTCATCGAGTACGTATAAAACAATCGGAACCCACGATTCTCGTCCAGCATTTCGAGTAAAAAGTAAAAATTCACGTTCGCAAGAGACCCCAAGAGCACCCCCGTGGAAGCGTCCATCGCGCGTCCCATTAACGGGCGAAAAAAGCGGGGCACACCGAACGAAAAAGAAGAGGCAGAATCATGGAAAAGCTCAACAGTTGAGCCGGCGAGTCCTCGATCTCTCGGGCCGACCCTCTGTCTCCCGTCCACTATCGGGCAAAAAAGCAGCGGCGGCGCGTCACAATAGCTACGTCCCTGAGTCGAGGGGCATCCCCCACGTGTGTCGCGCGAAGGGGCGGCAGCGCTGGCGGTGGTGGTGGTGGCTCGGTGGTCCAATCGTCGCAGAATCCAGAAACCGACCCCCTGCCACGCAAACTCGACCCGGCCGTGAAGCAGAGGGAGAGAGAGAGAGAGAGATAGAGGCGAGCAGACGCCGCCACCGCCCGCCCCGCGAGTTTGCCGCGACTCTCCCGGACTCCTTCTCTTCTCTCGCGCGCGTCCTACCGTCGACGAGGCGCGTCCTTTTTCTTCGGAGCAAGTGTGTCTACGCTCCGTGTGATCGAACCGTCCTTGTGCCAAGTTCTTATCCCGGCGACGAAGCAGGCAGTGCCCTTTCTCGAGGACGCGGTGTGTCACCCGCGATTTCGCGAAGGCTACTTTTCGCCCCGCGCTTCACGGTTCCTTTCTCGGTGACAATCGCGAGCGCGAGATCGACGAGGATTCGGTGTTGGCTTCTCTCTCGCGATTTCGCGGATCTGTGTGTGCGCGAGACAGATATGTGGGGTGAGCGCGTTTGTGCTCGCGCCGCCATCTTCATTCATACACTCTCAGGCGCGCTTACACAGGCGCACGGCCGCGTTAAAGCGCTCGTAATCTGCATGCGCCGATATAAACTCTGTATTTTCTTCGTACGTGTACAGGCCGCGCTCTCCTTTCAGTCTCGCTTGTTGCATGTAAAGCCTGTATACAGCACTTTGCTCTCGTAGTTCCGCCGACGCATATTGCGCTCCCCTTTCATCAGAAACTTTGGCATTGTTTCGTTTAATACCGCGTAAACTTCGTAATATCGTGGTGAAGCATCCTTTTTGCTTTTTTTAATTGTTCAAGTTTTTCAGTGTACCCGCACGTCAAGCTCATCTCCAATGCAAACACTTTGATCTTTGATTACGAGGCGGAGCAAGGGACGCGGACAAGATTGGCATTAATTTAGAGGATAAAGGCAGTCACATTGGCCCTCTAGACGAAATTCGAAGGGGGAGACGAAGAGAAAAGTCAACGGGCAGCGCGCAGCTGCGATCTCCGACTCCGATATAGGTGTATCGAACGCGGCGCTAAATCCGGTAAATCCGGAATATGTAGTCACATCAGGTACGGAAGGTCACGATTCGTGACTTCCTCCGACTTGGCGGATGCGCATACCACGTCCTGGCTTTCATCGACCTCCTCGACGTCACGTAGCATCGCCGACGACACGTGTGTACCCTGGATGATGACGCTTTTTACGGAACTATTACTGTTGTATATTTAAACCGACTCTGCTCTGTATTAAGCCGCATTATCTATGTTTAACGCTGATGTGCTGGTGAATCTTTTGGAAGAGGACACGAAAGTGCTCGATTCATTTTGGAAAATAGTGTTTATGTATGATTCGGTACCATGTATTAAGTGGCTAAATGTTGTACGTTTTACTGCTTAACCATATATTTATCAATATTTTAGTTACATGTGATTCTTATTACTTAAATTGATTAAAAACTGTAATTATCATATTAAATTAATAATCTATGTTTCATGGTATTTTTATCACTAAACACATTAATAAGTTAAAGTGTAAATAAATAAGAAAAATAAAATATAAAAAACCTACCTTAATCACGAAACTACTACGGAACAAATGCAAATGTTTACTTGCGATATTTGAACTCTGTTGAAACTTTCAGGTTGCTTCCAGGTGGCGATGACGCTGATAAACCATATAGAAACAACATTGCGGCGAGGGGTGCGAAATGGTGTTTGCGAAAGATAGGCACATTCGTGATCTACCCTGTAGATCCGGGCTTTTGTAGAATTGTAGATATCAGAAGCTCGTCTCTACAGGTATCTTACGGATGACATGCCACGCGACTCTATCGCAGTGTCATATCGTCACCCCATTGATGACCACGTTATCACGAGTCACGTCCGACTGTAATTGATGATGTTTCTTTTTTTAGTCGAAAACATGTATTTGTGAAATTGATGTTTAAGAGAATTACAAATGATATTATTTATTTAACCCATGTTTTTGTATAATGTATTGACAAATAAAAATTGTTTTGTAATGAATATCTAATGTGTTTGATTACTGATACCTTTAATTTTTACATTCTTTATTCGTTGCGCGATTGATTAAAAACATCTTTTTGTAACATTATATTTTAATACTACTAAAATTAAAAACAAATATTATTCATTAGTACTTAATTAAATTACTAAAGTTAATGTAATTGAATATAAATTAAATTTAAATAAAGCAGTAACTGAACTTCCGTTATTTTATTCTTATTGTTAAAATCATATACTAATTAAGTTCCCGTTAGCAAAAATTCAATTTTATTTTTACACTCCTATTTTTACACTCATCATTTTTATCTTCATATTTTAGAAAATAGTAAATTGAAAATAATGTTCAGACAGTTTTGAAGTAAAGGATCAATATAGCAAACAAATCTCTACCCAGTCACTAGTGCCTCTAGCGTTAGTTCTTGAAACTCACTTGCCTCCGATGATAAAGTAGAGTTATTTAATTTGAAGTATTCTACTTTATCTTTTAGTTTTGAACTTTAGCATGTTTTTGTATTAACTATTTTTTCTCGTTGATTAAACTACAAAATTTTCAAACGTTTTAAAAGTACATACTTTATTCATTAAGAAACATTAAAAAATACTTTTTATTTGTATTATTTTTAGTGAAAAGATCTCTTAATAGGTGGTGCTAGTATGTAACATCAGTATTATGTTCATATAGTTCAGATTATGTAAATTAGAAAATTTTGTAAGAATTAATAATATGGCAAAGGATAAACATAAATTTTTTTGACAATTTTTATAATAATAGTAAATTACCTTGGCCTTATAATATAATTTTGATCTTCTTAGAAAAGATATAATTTTCATGTATTTATTGAGAAGTATTCACTCTTTATTCAATTGTAGCTTGATCCGACAAAAATAATCAGTAAAAACTGATGCTTCCTACCCCTCATATATGAGGGAAGAAAATACTGATTCAATAGAACATGTATTTTGGAGTTGCAGAGTCCATAAAACTGAAACAGAAAACCTTGTTAGAGAAACTAATATAAAAATTAAATTTGGTCTCTATTTGGCGTTATCTTTCTTACCTTTATTTAATCGTAATATTGGCTTTAATCTTTAGTTTGGTAAAGTTTGGTTATGTATATTGAAGGCAATATTTAATTTATAAATAGGAAGTTCATGATGGTCCCAAGACGAACAAATTTAATAAAGACATTTATTTCTTCCCCGACGTTTCGGAAACTTTTGGCATTTCCTTCTTCTAAAGAAGCGTGATAAAACAACGGTTGTAAAAACGATATGTTAATGACAAATGCAACAATACCAAAATGTAATCTAGTCTAAATTTTCATATATATCATCATTTTATAGATGACAATTGAACTCTAAACAATCACTGGGAAAGATAAATTAAATTTGTTAGATTATAAAATAAAAACTTTAATATTTTGTTTTTGGTTAGTATAAGTAACTCAATGTAAAATTCACTATTTGTATTTAGGGCCAAATATCCTGCGATATATCACTACTGTATACTTATAATTTTCCCCTCTTCCCCTCTTATAAAACAGTTATGATCGGTCGGAAAGTTGAAACCAGAATAAAACGTTTGCGATTGGCTGAGTCTATTGGATCAAAAGATGCTATTAGCTACATGAAACAAAAGATTATTATTTAAAAAAATTCGAATTGTTGCAGAATATGCCACAAATTTATTATTTTAGTAATACGTTCGTACAAATTATTTATTAAAACTACTAATCTTAGCTATTATTTAGTCCGATAAAACTAAATTTAAGATTGTTTCAAGGTAATTAATCTTGAAAAATAAATTTAGAATGCCAATTTAATAATAAATGATAAATAATATTGCGGAAAACAGTACTTATATATTATGTGCATAAAAATATGGCATCTAATATTATATTTAAATAGAAAATTAAATGGATATATTGAACTGAAATAAACGATATTATATTATCGATCGTTTCCATTTCCATTCTTATCAGCTGTTGTGGTCGCCAACGTTCTACTGGTACTGCCGGCTTCTACCTAATATTTTGAAAAATTATACAAATCTTAAGAAAGTTTTTTGTTTAAAAATGTATGTCTTAACACAAAAATAGTGTTGGTATATTTTTTATTTTCATAAAACCAGCAGTGAAAGAATTCAGTATTATTCTTCTTATGTAATAATAAGAATAATAATTTAGGGGTTTGATAGCACAATGACAATTATTTAATTTTATTAGACACTTTATAGTTTATTTCTGTAATAAATAAGACGGTGTGGGAAAAAGGTATTTGAAAGATATAATATTATTATTTAATTAATCAGTTTGTACGCCATAACCACTTAATTTTTCAAAATATTTAAAAAAGCAGCGAAATCAACAATTATTGGTAAGTCCTTTTTCTATTCTTGACGCCATTTTTCTTTAGACAATGCGAAAGTAAAGATACTTTGCGTACCGAAAGAAGTGTGCTAAATTGAATTTTACATGCACTGCTTGAAAATGAAAACGCACATCATATTTTTTTTTTTAATTAAATTTCTTGTCATTTAATAAATTTTTGAGATTATTTGATAAGTCATTAAATCACCGCGAAGTAAAGCAGCGAAATCAGGAATTATTGGTAAGTTCTTTTTAATTCTTATCATTATTTTTCTTTAGACAGCGCGAAAGTAAACATACTTTGCATACCGAAAGAAGTGTGCTAAATTGAATTTTGACTGCAATGCTTAAAAATGAAAACGCATATCAAAACTTTTTTTAAATTAAATTTCTTATCATTTAAATGTTTGAGATTATGTGGTAAATTATTAAATATAATTTAATCGCTACAATAAAACTATTTTTATTGCTTATTGTCTTTGTAATTTTTGGTAGAGGTATTCTTAATTATGCTACTAGATTGATTATATTTATTTAAATTAGGATGTTAGAAAAATTTCTATACTGCTTTGTAAAATTTCCAAGAATCATAGTATGTTACCAAAGGTTACTATTAGAAACTTGTATAAACCACCTTCCATGTTGTGCTGTGCTGTGCTGTGCGTCGCGATTTATTACGAGAGTAGTCCTCTACATTTTTTATTCACATTTTCATTTAAGCGTCGATCATCTTTTTATCTTTGTCACAGACACTGTGAATGTGTAGAGAACTACTTACTCTCCTAATAATTAGCGACGCGCAGAATAGCACAGCCCAGCACGGAAGGTGGTTTATGTATAAGATCCCTTAGATGACCTTTAGTAATTTTTCCCAAACCTTTTCTCTCTTTGAAATATCGGACTTCATGTATACGATTTTTCATTCTACTTTCCTTACTCCGTACTATCTATAGTTTCTGAATTCCACAGCATTTCCAATCTCCGACGGTAGCTTTCCTCTTCTTCCGCAGCATCCTCCATTTTCTTGGCAATATCCTGCAGTTCGAGAACTCTTGAAGCTTGCGCGAACTTCTCTCTCGTATATAACGCGAAATCTCTCGCGCTCCAGCCTCGACTCCCCCATTTCACTCGTCTTTCTCTTCGTTCCGTTTCCTTCCTTCCAGCCATTTCTCCTATTCTCTCGGCTCCTCTTACTCCGCTGACTTGGTCTCCGCTCCTGGCAACGTCGGCGGCGCATTTTCCTGCAGGCGCATTCGCGCAACGCTGAGCTCTTCTCGGCGTACCACTAATGCCGCGAGGATTAATGTTATATCGCTCGGCTCACTTCCACTATTAATTTTATCGGGAGAACAATATCTTATGCGCCGGAAACATCCACCTGTTCGTTTTTCGCCTCTGTGCTCAGTTTCGACGTTAAGACATCATTGCTAAGGTATTATTTTCGTGCATGAATGAATCTTTTATAATGGCGATTCTAATTAATTGTGAAATAAGTTCGAAGCTTTATTTGATCCTATTTTTTCGTATTTTAATTCTTTTTATTATTTTTTACTTAATATATGACGTTATATGATGGGTATTACAAATAATTTTTTAAATTTTTATTTTTAGAAAATGTTTAACTAATTTTACTATATGGAAATTTCTTCTTCAGTTTTCAGGTTCTTAGTCGCCTACCTTACGTTTTGCTCGAGTGAAACTTCAAAGATTAGAAAGTTTTCAACGTTTTCAAAGCACTTAGAACTTGCTTGAGTCAAAAGTAAAGCAAAAGTAAATCATTCCTCTCAGAAAGAAAACCGGTGCCTTAGCCCATCGTACGCGAGAGTTCAAAAAGAAGCTCGGCATTTATTCCAAAAAGCTAATTACTCAAGATTCCAGGGTCTATTGCTTAGTAGCCGTACAACGGCAGCGATAGGATCCTCGCACGCATCCTCAAGGGCCGCTTGGTTTTTCGCGCTTGACTGACGACCTATCAACCTGCGCGCCGCGGGAGCAAGCGTTCGCCGGTGATATTCATCTCCGCGGGTAATTAGGCTCACGCACGGGGCTCCGCTTCTTTTTACGATTTCGCGCGCACGCCATCTATCCTCACCTCTCTTTCTCTTTCTTTCTCTCTCGTATCAATAACCGTATGTATGTACGTACCGTCGAAGCCTCGTACGGGCTTGTAATTTATCCGTCGATCATCCGCCGCTGATGGCGTGTTTCTCATTTCTCAATTGCGCCGGAAAAAATCGTGCCGCACGCCAGAGGAACGACGATTCCGCTCTTTCTGTTTGCGCCGATGGGAATAGGAAAAATTAATTAATGGGCCTTTGACTTACGGAGAGATTTACGTTCGAGGGCTTTGAGAGATTGAATTCGATGCGGCGAGGAAAACTATTTATTATTAAAGTTAGTCTCGGAAAAAGCTTTTGGTCGTGCGGACATTTTCAGCAGTCAAATCAATGTATTACCGCTATGGTGAACATTTATTATTAATTTATTCTAAATGAAACTTTAAAAAATTTAATTAGTTTACTTTAAATGAAAAGTAAAATTTAATTTTTGAGATTCAAAGGTAGTAGTATGTACTTTTCTAGTTATTTAACTGCGTTCATGAATTTTAAGACCTTTAATCGTCTGAACTGTCAACCTTAACTACATTAAATTTAATGCAAATGTAATGGAAGCAAAATTTCAAGCAGGTACATTATTCTAATAAAAAATTGAGGTAAGTATGCATTAAATTTAATGCACATGATTCGATGCGTATTAATTAATTAATAGAAACTTTAGACAACTGTGCATTAAATTAAATGTACATTGCATGAAAAATATTTTATGTAAGTAATGTAAAAATTATTGGCCGTGTCTGCATAGATGCGTAAAAATTCAGTAACGCAACGCAACATATGGGATCTCTAGTGTGGTGAAAATGCGAATACACTTTATTCTCTGTTGCCAACGTGTAAAATATCCCTATTGCTTGTTTTGATTTTCTTAATCTTAAAATTTTGAATTGTGATACACAACTTAGTAGAAAGTAGAAGGTAAAATAAAATAATGTAATAGTTAATTAATTCAGTATTTATTGATTATTGTTATCGATTCAGTATTTAATAATGGACGATATTCTCTTATTATTTTCTACTTTGTGTCGGCAGTTTATAGAATGTATTATTTTATTTTTAATAAAAAATAAAAATAAGTTTAGACGATGGTGGGTCAAACCACATTTAAAAGAAGATTTAAGAGAACAGTATGGAGCATATTCGACAATTTTTGTGTACTTCAAATTTTCAGATGAAGAACAATTTAAAAAATTTGTAGGAATGACAGTAGAACAATTTGCTTTTCTACATAATTTATTAAGTTTAAAACTTATTAAACGAAGCAACAGAAGAGGCTTATCCTCTGAATTAAGACTAGCAGCCACATTAAAGTAAGTATATATTAATTTCTGTTAACTTTTTACAGAAGTATGTTCACTTTCTACTTACAAGGAGAGTATACGACATATGGGTAATGGATTTTCCTGTAACTTTGGGATATGTTTTCTAATGTTAAAATATGAAGGAAGCCGCGTCCGTTCGGCCTAACGCTCGATTTTTCAAAAGTTAT